>JAPYZI010000787.1:0-41786 GCA_030523105.1 Ophioninae sp. A BG-2022a
TGATCCCCTGAACACGAATCTACCATTAATTTCCCCAAAAACCCAAAATTTCTATGAAAAAATCGTAAAAAACACCTTAAAACACGTTTTTCTTTGCTTATTTCTCCGGCCACCCTGTATAAAGTTTCACGAGGCGAGCATCGATGAAGAAACCACGAAGAACGTTTCTTGGTGACTCTCCGGATGACCTCGCGTCAGAAATTAATTAGAAAAGTGCGGACGTCGTAGGGTGGAAAGAGTCTTTGAGGGAGGGGGGGGGGCGTTTGCCATTCGGCTCAGAGTTAACCCCCGCCCTTTTACCCCTCCTGTTCTTTTCCTGTATAAATACGCGGATCTTAAAGGCAGTTCTGGGGTCCAGTGACCAACACACTTGGGGCAAAAGTGCTGCTAAAATAGTCGCGGAGTGGGGGGTCATGGGCAATCAACTGGCAGATGAATTAATGGCGACTACCCCTCGGAGATAACGGTTCGATGTCGTCGTTACTGCCCTCGACGAATTAAGGGTTGCGTCGAGGCTACTTTCGAGATACGTTTACGCAGATACGACAAAACGGAATTACCTAATAACCGCACATGGACGATGACACATCCCCGTTATTGCCTGCACTCTAATAACTGGCGATTTCAACATTCGCCACAATATTTCGAAATTTCCAATCGGATGAAATAAAAAAATTAATTGAAAATGAAAAAAAAAATAAATAAAATCCGCGCTAAAAAAAGTTAAACCGCAATTAAAAAAATTAGATCGAAATAAAAATTAAATAAAATAGCAATAAAAAAAGTAACCTTGAAACAAAAATATTAAAATAGAAATTTGAAAAATTGAGTCAAAATTGAAATAAAATAAAATAGTAATAAAAACAAATAAGATCGAAACAAAAATAATAAAATCGAAAGAAAAGAATGTAATTGGAATAAAAAAAATTGAAGCAATAAATAAACTTAAAAAATAAAAATAAAAATTGAACAAAAAAAAGCTCGCTCTATTTTTTTACTGAAACATAACTGTCAAATGACACGCTTCGTAATATCTATCAAAAATTTTGGTCCCTATTTTGGAAAGCCTGCACGAGCCATTTTATTTATTTATTTATTTTTTTTCAACTCGCCATTTCCCTTTCACGCACGCAATTGGAGAAAACTTTTGAAAAGATCGTTGGCTATATTTAAGGTCGATCGATAGAAATCGGTATTACTGGTATTACCAGCGGAAAAGAAAGCGAGGAAGAAGAAGAGAGCGGACGTGGCGTGCGGAGTCCCCGCATACTGGACTTCCATTCAGAGCCAACACAGGGATGATATTATTTAAGGGTGTTCGACAGACCGAACGCCCCATCGAACGCTCCTGGCTGCCCACGACCGTTACAACATTTGGCTACACGCTTTTGCCTTCGTACTCTCTTTCTCTCTCTCTCTCTCTCTCTCTTTTCTATTATTCAATCGCCACTGCACTCTCGCCACCCTCGCACAGCAGGTGCAAGTGCAAGTGCAATCGTTCCTCCATCAAAATGGTATACGCGCAGAACAAACATGCATCTGTAAATATCAATCGTCCGTCAAGCGTGGACGCGTTTTCGAGGAATATCAACTTCGAGGACAACCCCTTAAAACTCGCGATCCGTTAGCAAATAAATTATTTGTGTCCACTTGCTCCTTTGATTAAACAAAAAAATATATTTTATATGTATATATATATTTATATATATATGTATTTTTGTTTGGGTTTATTTGGGTTTGTTTGGGTTTGTACTTTTTGGACCGATAGAATTCTTCAGTAGCCAAACTGGTTTTTTTTTTGATAATTTTTTTGCGTCAACTCGGTCTTCAATTCTTCCATTTTTTCACGCAATTTCAAAACTGCCAATAAACTTGACGAATTATTCGCTGTGATGTTACAAAAATATCAAATTTAATCAAAGCCGTATAAATTCAGAAAAATATTATATTGAGTTAATAAAAAAAAAGAAAACATTATAATAAAAATAAAAATTTTATGTATCACAAAATCAACATTAAAATAATAAATTCACCAAATACAATCAAACATAATTACAAGAAACAAACCCAATCGAACATAAATTAACAAAAAATATATATATATTTATCCGAAAACAGATACATTTTCAGTAATTAACCAATTTCGAAATCAAACCCAAACAAACTTTCCCTCCCTTTCCCACAAAAAAAAAAAAAAAAAACAAACAAAAATGCTAAAGATCGTACCAAAGACGATGTTCTCGTTGGAGGTTTTCTGGGACGAGATTTTCTCATAAAGTGCGTATCGATTTCTCATGCGAAACAGTCCATCCTTTTTCCTCCTGATACGACCACGGCTACACGCGCACTTTTATCTATACGTATATTATTCGAGGAGGGAAAAAAAAAAGAGGAGCAATCCAACGGAGCATCAGGAGCAGCTGCTTTACGAACAAGCGAGGGAGAAAGCCTAAATATATATATATATAGCTAATACGGTACATCCATACGCAGAGATTATAAAGCGTTTACGAGTCCGGATCTTCCCACCTCCGGGCGCTCTCAGTTCTCCCGATCTGCATAAAAATAGGGTTCTCCATAAAGTCTTCGGTGAGTGGGGGCGAGAGGGAGGGGGGGGGGGTAAACGAGAGTGGATCTTTAATACGAGATCGGATTATGATTCCGTTGGGGAGTCAGAGATGGTAGAAGTTCTGAAAACCGAACGAGACGAGATAGCCCAATGTACTCGTTTCTTTTTCCCAACCAATTTTTTTTGGGTTTCTTGATGGTTTTTTTTTTTTTATTGTTATTATTATTCGTTTGGATTTCTTTGGGTTATTGGACGTGACCCACTGTGATTCCTAATTGGATCCGGCTTGGTATCGATGGAAAGCGGAGTGGTCAATTTGTAATCTCGGTCGAGCTTATGGGAATAAAAAAAAGTGGGAGTAATTTTAGAATTTTGCGTCTTTTATTATGTGCTTTTATTGAAAAGATCTTCTTCTTTTTTTTTTTTATTTTTTTTTTGGTAAAGCTTCTATTAAAATGGAGACTAATTTGATTATTAAAAATTATTATTATTAAGAATTGGGTTATTATTCAGTTATTTATTTATTCGTATAGCTATAATTGAATAATAAATTAATTATTAATAGTAATCATTTTGAATAATCGTATCAATGTACTTTTCAATTGAAGCTGTACCGAACAATTCATATAAAAAAACGTTTTTATTATTTTTGTATTATTTATTTATATAACTGTAAATTCATAATTAAAGTTAATTAAATATTTATAGGTTTGACCGAACGTTTTCGAAAACCTTCGAATCGTTGCTGCGTTTTTCTGTGTGTCCTTGAAGGTCAGACTGGTAATTTCGAGAAAAAAAGAAATAAAATAAATCGAAACCTGATTTATTTATTCCTAAAAGATCTGGTTTACGACCTGCCATAAAAATTGAAAAAAAGGGTATCTGAAAAACGATATTTCCCAACCCCCCCCCCCCCCCCCCTCCCCCATTCCGCCGTTCCAACCCCGCGTCATTTTTCCACATAAATTCCCGATACAAATATTCATATTTTCGAGTTGGCAGACTTTTGGAAAGTTTGAAAGCACGTAGTAACGTCGGAGAGTTGGAAGGCCAGAGGTGGCTGTATACGGGGTTGGTCCAGGGGATCTAAAAACGTAGGGAAAGGTGCGAGTAAACGATATATATCTCGAACTATTGTCTTCGGGGATACCGTTAGGGGTTTTCTTAGTTTAGGGTCGAGGAGCGACAGTCGCACACGGCCATTATATCAAGATTAAGTTCCTCCCCCTTCCGGAGGTTCCATCATGTGCACACATGGAGAAAAATAATCGGAGAATTCTTGAGGAGTGTACAAAGGGTTTGTTTATACGTATGTAGAAAGGGCGGATCGTTCTATTCCGTTTCATTTCATTTTTTTTCAACCGGATCGAAAGAGGAGTAAAAATCGTTCAGAGGAATGGTCATGAGTCAAAGTTGAATCGAAGATCGCGATACTCAAGAAAAGAACCCACAAAATAAGAAAAAAATAGAAACAAAAGGACAAAAAGTCGATGAGTCGAAGAATCTTTGGTTGCGCACACTTGCCCCCGACCCCAGAAATCCCGTTCCACTTCGGTACCCAGTCTGGTCCACGAGTACGAGGTCGACTCCTCAGGCACCCGATGTACGCCAGCCTTCCTGTTGAAGCCGTAGTACCCACATGGCCAGTTTTTTCTTTTTTTTTCAATGGGGAAAGGAATTACCACTGGGGTTTCGCTGCTGGTGGGGAACTCCGGTGCATGAAGACACGTATGGTAAGCCCTCTTGAGGTCTCCCAACGACAACCATCGTGTATCTGTTCAAAGTGGCCTTCTCTCCGTCTCTTTCTCTCCTGGAAGTTGTTTCATCTGGACTTTCCAGTCTCTTCTTCCAAACCACCGACCCAACCACCCCACCCCCTCTTCACGGGTTGGTCCTTTGGTCGCACAATGTCTCGGCAGTTTGGAAGGGGACATCCACGGAAGAGGACATTACAAGGAGTTATGAGGTCCTGGCTCATACGTGAGGATCCTTACCAGCCTCTTTCTTGAGGCCTGGTCTACCTATGTTCTTCTCTTTTTTCCTTATATTTTTTGTTGTTTCGTTTTGTTTTTTTCTTTTTTTTTTTTCAGTATGGCACCGCGGTGCTCCTTTTTCTCCTCCTTTCTTTATCTGCCAGGGGTCCTCTTATTCGCTTCTTTTTTTTTTTATTCTTTTACCCCTTCCTCATCCTCCAACGATCCCCTTTAGGGTCCCCGGACCTCTCCGAGAGACAAGGGACTCTTATACAAGATCTGTGGCGGTTCTTAATGTCCCCTCTCTCTCTCACTCATCTTTAATGTTCCCTCACCCGGTGCCCTCCAGGTCGGATCGAACATTTTTGCCCTCCTAGCCATCGCCCTTTATCCCTTCGAGTTTCGCTCGCCCCCTATGGCCGATATTGAGTTATAACCTACGCGTATTTATCGCTAAAAATCCTGTTGTCCCTCTTACCAATGAAGAAGGGAAAAGGGTAACAAAAAAACGACGTGGCGGCGCAGGAGGGAGGGAGGGGGGGAGAGGAAATAGAGTAGAAAGGGAAGACACTGGAGGGCACGGAATTTCTTCCCGTGGAATTTCTGACCTAGAGATTCTCGAGTCGTTTCGACCTCTGAAATATGGTCGATCGTGATCGACGCTTTAACTCCCCTTCCCTGCTCCCCTCTTCCTCCTTCTCCTCCTTCAATCGTTGCTCGCTTGCCATTTTCTGACTCGTGTTTATTTCGAGCTGTTTATTGGCGGCCTCAGGCTTTCATCGATCAAACGTAATTGTATCGCGAGTCGGCTGATACGCGCACGAACGACGATAAAACAAAAACGCGAAGGCTCGGTAGATGTTCTTTAAGGGGGTAGACATCTTCGATTGCTCGTTGAGGGTTATGAGAAAAAAATATGATTTTTAGGAGCGAGGAGAATTGGAAAATCGTTTACTCAGTTTTTTCGATATTTTGTTGGTGTAATTGAACAATTTTCAATATTTCAGTACTTTAGTCTTACTACTTACTATTTCAGTACTTTAGTCTGACGTAACTTTTTCGCTATCTCAATCTCCTGAAATCCATTTCCGTTTGGTAACGAATTTGACCTCAAACGTGTCAGGAGACTTCGACTGGACTTGAATGAAGTTTACGTCCGTTGTTTCCTCGTGTCTGATAACGAAACGTAGTGTTTACATTCAGGGATATGTCCGTCCAAGGTCAAACGGTATTGGAGGCTGGTTGCAAGGTTAGATACGGTACCAAAACAAACACAGGAGGGAGGTAAGTTGTCCGGATGGTTGGTCGTTGGTCGAAGCTGGAGGCCGAAGGGAGTTCGCGCCCTTCGGAGTTGGGAAGCGTTGGAGCATGGACCACCAGCCTATAATACCTTCGACTACGTGTGTTGAAAGACTCTCCTCGTGTTGTCCAACCGTAAAACATCCCCTACGTGTCTAACTATAGGACGTTCCTTCATCCCCCTCTTGAAGAAAGTCTCTCTCCCTCCCTCCCTCCCTCCCTCCCTCTCCTTCTCGACTAACGGCCACCCCACTTTTACCTCAAGCGTGAAAATCTACTGGTTGATAGTGGTCGGCTACCGCTAGTCTTCCACACGTTCTTCGCACGAAAACCCTCACCGAATACCACGTCCATAACACGCTTTCTCATTCACCCAACGGAGCCAAGAAAACGGCAAGAAGCTTCGCCACCATCCATCTACTACTTCGTTCCACAAACGGCTCCCTCTTTTCACGGGCTCATAGCTTCGACTACTCCCGTATCTCTATAACACGTCCCAACTACTATATACACCGTCACTATCCACGACCATGAATGAAACCACGTGACCATCATTCTGTCACATACCAGGACTCATGAAACCCTATGATCAACCTGGTCACGAAAATATATACGTTTTACCAAATTTTTGTTTCTGCTTCGTATTGTGTTTCTGTTTCTTTTTTTTTTTTTTTTTTTTGGTACGCGAATGTTGCTGCGGAAAAAGGGATCACGATTTTTCGAGGAAATATTGTTGGACTTTTGAACAGTTAATTTTGTATTATTTTCTAAAATGTAATTTAATTTTAATTTAATTTATTTGAATTTTTATTTCATTCAATTTAATATTTAATTTATTTGTTATACTAATTCGATTGTAATTTAATTTAATTCTACGTTTATTTTTAATATTCAATTTTATACTTCGAAATATAATTAAAATTCTTTTTGCGGTTGAATAATGTTTTTATATTTATTTATTGACGAAGTAGACTTCTTATTTTTCGTTTAAAGGTATTTAAAGCTTATTATTGTAATAATTATAAACATAATAATCATTCAAATCTTTACGAAACCCAAAAACCGTAAAAATATGGAGAACGTTGAATATATCTTCAAAAATTTTGTCACGGGAATGGGGGAGAGAAGAATGAGATGGATTAGAGGTCTCCAATGTCGAGAGGTAGAATGAGATTAACCGAATTCTGGACCCCACTAGAGACATTTTTATGGTCGATTACTACCTACGAGAGATAGAGAGAGAAATAGCTCCCCCCCTCTCCCCAGGCTCTCCAGACGTTCTTTGTTCACGTGTTCATATCGCCCATACAGAGAACAGGGTTGATCATCACCAGTGGCTTTCTTTCAAAAGGAACAATCCGTGAAGGGCGCTCCCGGGGGGGGATTGAGGGGGGTTGAGTTAAATAAGACAAAGGAGAGCAAAAGGAAGATCGGAGATCGGGATAACTCGTGTACAGTTTCTGATCCCAGTTGGGATCAGGTAAAGAGGAGTAAAAAAATTCACGAGGTGTCACACGTGGATCAGGCCTCTTTGTCTTCAGGATCTTTTGAATATGGATGTGTCCTTTTTGCTTTATTTTGTCTATTCCTTATTTATTTTTTTTTAGACAGGCTTCGAGAAGGAAAAATTTTTAAAAATCAGGTCGAATGATTTTTCCTTCGAGAAAAGCGAACAATTTTTTTTTTCGTTTGGGTTTGTTTGGGTTTATTGATTTTAACTTTTTCAGTTTTATTTTTTATTCGAAGCCAATGAAGGATTTTTACGTTTGGGTTTGTTCGGGTTCATTGATTTTAACTTATTCATTTAAATTTTTCATTCGAAGCCAATGACCGATTTTTTCGTTTGGGTTTGTTTGGGTTTATTCGTTTCAATTTTTCATTCGAAGAAAACTGACGATTTTTATTCGTTTTTTGGGTTTTGAGATCGGTTGTACGTTATTCTTGTACCTTTTCATTGGATCATCAACCCTCATTTCTTGAGGGTTGAATGGCACTTTTAGGGGATGAAAAAAATTGGTTTTGAACGAGGAATTACTGCGTGTCTTTTTTTGTGTTTCTGTTTGGAAAGTGGAGGGGAAGATCGTCCAGTAAGAATGTTGGAACGAGGGTTTGCAAAAGGGAACGAATTTCAATGGGTGGTCAAAGAACAGGACTCGGTCCTGTCCTCGCCTGGGGGTTGAACGACGAGTGCCCGACCTCCTGAGAAATTCAAAGACAATGAAAATCTCAAAGGTTTTTCACACGCTCTGGACATTATACAAGGGGCAAAAGGGACGTTTAGACGAAGTGTCGCCATCACCGTTTCATCCCCCTGCAACCCCTAACCCTCGAAGTGTGTCCGAGGGGTTCGTCAATGATGATTTTCTGGTCGGTCATCACCTGGTACCTTCCTTTCTAACGGGCTGCATAAATTAATTCGATGCAACACGTTTTTCCACCCTCTTTTATCTTTCGGGATCATCCCCTCGTGGTCGCCTCTTTGGGGCATGTGAAATATCTGACCTTCTTTTTAAAACCGTTTCGAGACGAAGAACATTTTTGAAAGAATATCAGGCAGATGAGAAATATAAAAAAAAAATAATTGTTAGTGAAACTAGAACAGCTGGGGGAAAAAGGTTGGGGGTTTGTAACGATCGAGGGGTGAAACAGTCATTTTTACAAAAATTTCCCTCGTCGTACCAAGTTCGTAAATTATTTTGGAGATTCACTGGTTTTTTTTTTTTTTTATTCGTTCGAAATCATCAATCTTTTTTTTACAGCTGTTATCACACTTAAAAAGAATTCTTGAATTCTCGTTTTAGTCGTTTATTTAATATCAAACGAAAAATAAAAATTCCTAAAAAATAAATTTCTAAACAAATGAATTTATAAGAAAATAAATTCCCCAAAAAGTAAAATACCTAAAATTATAGAAACAAAAATTCTTAAAAATTTTTATTTTCGGTGATTAAAAGAATCTTTTTGGAGGAGTCGTTTCAAGCTCGAAACATTATCGGCAAATACGAACGTGACCGTAATTCGTCGCGGGGATAAATGCTTTATTCGGAACGTTCGATATCCCTGGTGATGTAAGTGACTATTTCAGTTTTGGGTGAAAGGATTTAAATATTCGTGACGATGAGGGATCACCTGGGCGGTACGGCAGGTCGAGAGAAGCTGGTGAACAAAAAATAAAAAAAAATTCGAAAAAAGAAAGAAAGGGAAGAGATAAAAAAAAACAGAAGAGAAAGAGAAGTGGAATAAAATAAATAACCGATGTGGACGATCGAGCGTGGTCGCTTTTGTCGAAAACTTTACGATTTCGTGGAAGCGTGAACGTACGTCGAAGCCCGTTTTTCTAATGACCGTGTACCTTTTGCTTTTGGTGAAAACGAGGGAAGAAAAAGAAAAAAAGGAAGGTAAATGGATGGAATATCCAAAGGTCGAATATGAGTATCCAGTGCTTCGGTGATTCAACTAGAGCTTGGAGCTCTTTCCAACATTTTGTTCTTTTTCTCTTTCACGTTCGAAGCATTCGAGTGAAAACCCAGAGTTAAATGGAGGGCCTTCTTCTGGGTCGCAAGGGCTTTTGCCATTCCATCCAATATCTCATATCCTTCCACCAGTTAATTCCCTGGAGTCCAAGAGAAAAAGACGAAGAAAGAAAAAAAAAAAAGAAAAAAGTATTTCTTTATTCCTGCGTTGCACCCGCGTTTGTTTGGGTTGGTAAGTCCAGGGGAAAGAAAAAGACGGAAAATTTCTCACGGTTCGCCAAAAAGGGACCGTCCACCAGTAACTCTCCAGGTAAACTTGCATTGTCATCGTTCTCCTTCACCACGAGACACACCCGATTAGCCGGAAAACGATCACACGGGGTGACACGGTTTTTCCCTCAAATATCTTTCCCACCCCCGCAAAACTTTAACGTGTTTCTCCTTTTTTTTCTTTTTTTTTTTTTCCATTCGTAGCTTCGCCATTGATGCTGGATTCTCGGTCCACTTTGATCCCTCGAACCGAAATATTTATCTCGGGATTTGCATCGGGAAACGATGAAGGACAATTTTCAGGATACATCCGGATGGAACGTTTCATATCTGGCTGGGATCGTTGGAGGATTTCATTTTTTTAATGGCGGATATTAATTATTGAAATTTTCACGAGGGATAATAGTTCCATCCGTTTTTCAATCATTGACGTTCCCAGTAACCATTTTCCCATAAACAATCGTATTGGTCTTCATATATTTATAATTATTAAATTATTCAGTGAAAAATTCGAGGATGATTCATGGATTAATATTTATAATTTAATTATAAATATTACAATTTTATAATATTAAAAATTTATAACGAATAATTAATAATTATTCTGCCGGGAATCATGATTTTTCGAATTTTCAAGATTTTGCACGCACGATTTTGGTTGAAAGGAGAGGCAAGAAAAAAAAAGTAAACAATCGACGACGATGGAAAAATCGGTTGGATTATCGATCTTTTACGTTCGCTCTTGATCCTGGGATTGAGAAAATGCGTGAATTCGAAGAAATTCGCCAGGAAACTCAGAGCCAACAATGGGATAAAGTACTCGTGGTCCCTTCGGTCCAAGGGCGGCAGCATTAAGGTACCTACACTCCTGCTAGGATGACGATCCATCTTTGGCATTCATTCATCCAGAGAATGAGTCGTGGGAGTGGTGATGAAGATCAGGGCTCCCGACAGGAAAGGGGACCATTGGCTAAAATGTTTTCAAAAGATCGCTGCTAATGGAAAATACTCGGGTAGTCGGAATTCAACATTGAAAACCGAAAAACTGGAAACAATCCGCCAAACCTGTTTGTGAATCAGCCACTCGGTGGAGATCCCGTTTATCTTCGAATCGATCGTTTATTTATGAACATTTTTCCAAACGAATAAAACTTTGACTCGCAAAATTAACAAATCACTAAAAAGTCATTAAAACTTCTGTTAAATATTTATTTCAAAAATAGTTAAATAGTTCGGAGAAAAAATGTTCCATTAACAAAAATAAAATGCCTGTGAAAAGAACTTTTGAAAAGAAAATAGGAATACTTAATTTCTATTTTCGAATCTTATAATTAAAACGTTATATATATATATATATATATATATATTCATTTTATTAATTTTTACGAAAAATCCTCAATTATCAAATCCACACGTTTTATCCATATTTGGGTTTGTCAAAATCCTTAATTCAAATATACAAAAATCGTGTTAATTCTTTTCGAACTTTTTCAATTGAACGAATCTTTGTTTTTTGTGTCACAATTCTTAACAAAAATGAATACATTGTGTGCAAAAAATATTTTTGTTTCGAAATCTTCAAACAAGATATATAAATCAACGAAGTTGATTCTAAAAATATAAAAATGAGTCTCAAAAAAGAAAAAAAAAAAAAAAACAAAATTTTAATGAAAATAAAGGTTTGAATGATTAAAAAAAAGTGTTTTAAAAAATGAAGAGTAATTTTTTAGGACAGCTCGTGTTCCGGGACGAATTTGTAAAACTGAAGGGGATTAGGGGAGGGGAGAGGGAGGAGAGGGTTAGACTGCTGAGAGGAAGATGCCACTTGGGATTGGTCGGCCATAATGAGTGACCGGTGGGCACATTGTCATGTTAATCTTTCCCCGGGCTCGAGTCACTCTTACCCTTCATCTTTCTCGGTCTCCCCGGCCTCTTTGGGTACCTCTGAATATATCTGGCACACTCCTTTCCGTTCCTCATTCGCGAGCGTTCTACCGTTTCGTCGAGTTTCGTCTAGGGAGAGAAGGAACGAAAAAGAGACCAAGAATCCAAGGGACAAAGGGACGACCGGTCTTCGAGGACGCAAGGTCCCCTCGTCCCTTAACCCCACCGTCTACAAACCGGCGACGCCTTCGAAATCGTTTTATTCGATTCACCAATCTTTAATCGTATCCTTGTCGAGAAAACGTCCAATATTACGTCTCTTTCGATTGTTTGGGTTTGTTTGGGTTTGATTGTTTGGATCTGGAATTTTGTCATTGTGGAATATTGCTCGGATGAATCAGTATATTTTTAGAATTAAAAGTAGCTCGTTCAATAATAAATTAATATCAATTTTTATTTTTACAAATGTTTAAACGTATAGCAAACTTTTGTGTGAAAAAATGTCACTGAAAAATTATGACCCGAACAAACAGAAACATTTATTTTTATTATTTGTTTAATCTTTAAAAAATACTAAAGATTTTAGTAAAAAAAAAGGCGCTCCAAAATTAGGAACAAACCCAAATAATCCGAAGATTCATATTTATTTTTAAGAAATTTTGATAAGATAGTAATAATTTCTGTAAAAAAAAAACATTAGTCAAACATTAAGAATTTGCGAGATTTTTAAAATATTTTTTATCACGAAAGAAATATATTTATTAATAAAAATAGAAATTAATATTATTTTTATAAAAATAATAATAATTTCAATGCTGAATAAACTATTATAACACTTTATAAATACACAAAATGTCCTGGAGAACCTTTTATCAAAGATCGATCCTATCCCCTCTCCGAATTTGTTACAGCTTCCCCTCCGAGTTCTCAACCTGTTCATAAATCTCAGTGATCTCGAGTCAGGCCGGTGTATTCCTTGAAAAATCGTATAATGCAAATCAAAGAAAATTGTCGTGTTCAGGGTTGCGATAGGTGAGTAATTAATAACGTACGAAGCATTAATAATGTATTATCCTGACGTTGGAGGATTTTTCGAGGAGGACCTCGATTAATGATCGAAGGATCGTTTCGATAATTCATCATCGATGACTCGGCGATAAAATCTTCTCACCTCCGATACATTTGAGTACGACGAAAATATTTAACGAAGTACGCGCTTGGAATTCTCATCCGAGGATATCTCGATAAATCGTCACAATTAAAATGAATGATTCAAGTGAATTCATTGAGGGGTCCACAAAATTGATTTAAAAAAAAATTTATTTATTAACAAGAACGATTAACAGGAAACCCAAGCAAACCTAAACAAACCCAAACAAACGGACGTGGATATCTCGGTAAATCGTGACAATTAAAATAAATGATTCAAGTGACTTCATTGAGACGTCCAAAAAGTTGATTTTTTTTATTAACAAAAAATATTAAGAAGAAACCCAAAGAAATCCAAAAGAATCCAAACTAACAAACCCAAACAAACCCAAACAAGCGCACTTGGAATTCTCCTATGAGGATATCTCGGTAAATCGTGACAATTAAAATGAATGATTGAAGTGACTTCATTGGGTCCACAAAGTTTATTTTTTTGTTTTTTTTTTATTAATCAGAAAGATGCATTTCCGTTTCGAAATTCGTGTTCGTTGTATTTGGACACCCAACTTTGCAGGTATACGTCATGAAGTCCCTTTATGTGTCGGAGCGGGGGGGGGGGGGGGGGAGGGGAAAGTAGGGGGGGACAGGAGGAGGGGAAGAGGGGTTAACCAAAAGGACACGGTAGGATCGAGGATGAAGCGCGGAGGCGGCCAAGGGACCAGGTGCTGCTTTTCTTTCTGGTGTATAGTCTGAGCGCCCACCCGGCCTTCCTTTGGCTCCTTTCGATCCTCATTGTTGTTTGGTTTACGTAGGCTCTGACCTCCCTCTCTCCCCCCGACTCCGTCCTTGTCGTACTTCAACCCAAACTATTTGTTTACTAATGACGAATTGTCCTGGGACCTCTTGCGTCCGTCTCATTATTTATACGCCTTCGCGATGTGCTTCTATTAATTTTTTTGTTCCCTCTCTCGAGATCCTTGGATCCTTAAGGTACGAAAAATTTGGCAAAGGATTCTTGGAACGATGTGGATTGATGGTTGAATTTGGTTGGTTAATTCGATGATGGTGGAATGTATTAGAATTCGATGTTGATCCAGAATTGAACAGTTAGGGGGGGATATGGAATCAATTAAACGGTGTAAAAACTGATTTTGGTCCAATATTGGGTCATTGAACCGGATATCAATAAATCCTCGTAAAATCTAAAGTCGATGCAATATTGGAATCGAAATGGTAACTGTAACTGTGAACCGGAAAGATGGGAAAGGCTGAACGATATTCCAATGAATTTGAAGATTCCAGTTAATCGGTAGGGCAGTTGGAAGAGCGCGAAGTAGAAAGAGGGAAGATGAAGAAAGAAGGAGGGAAAAATAGGCGTCTTTCCCGAGGCTAGTCAGGATCACCAGAGCCAATCCAAGCTAATTGGGCCTCCATAGGTAATTACGCGCAATTAGGAGTAGTCCGCAGCCACTCTAGCTCGATGAGCAAACTTGTGTATATACACACACGAACTCTTCGAAATAAGGTACAAATTGAAGCGTTCCCCGAGAGCTGAGGGGGCCGGAAAGAATCGAGAGACGAAGCAATAGAAACGAACGGGAAGAAGAGCAGGGGATGAAATTAGAAGATAGATGAGGGAAGGGCGAGAGAGGACTGCCCGCCAGGTACACAAATTATCCGGCGACGAAAAAACAACCGAGGAGCAATTAAATAATACCACGTCCCTGTATCCGCTCATCGCTCGGGGGCCTCCTTTTCTCTTTCCCTTTGCCAGCAATGTGGTCTCTTCGACGCCACCTTCCTCCACGGAAGAGCGCATAAAAATGTACTAAAAAGTAAAACCCAACCTATAATTATGAGACCAATGGGCGAAGTAAAGAGCGCCGAGGATTGCGAATGAAACGTCGTAAAACCTTGATCCAACATTGGATCATTAGGTCCCGAGGGAGTTAATTGTTACATTGTGGAACCGAAAGATACAACATTGGGTCATTACGTTTCAAGGCATTCATCTGGAATTGAGGATTTTTTAATCGGCAGTTTACCCAACACTGGCTCATTAGGTTTCAAGGGAATTATATGGAATGACAAATTTTTTAACCGGAAGTTAAACCAACGTTGGCTCATTAGGAGGCAATGGAATCAATTGGAACTTTGACATAACACAATCAAAAATCAACCCAATATCAGCTCATTAGGTCGCAACGGAATCAGTTGGACTTTAACATCGAAAAACCAGCAATTGATCCAACATTGGCTCATTAGCTCCCGATAGAATTAACCGGAACGAAAAATGATAAAACCTGACTTCGATTCAACGTCAGCTCATTACGTCATACGTTTTTCTCCATTATTACTAAATTGTACGAAGAATCCAGGGTGGAATTACTGTTTTATAATATTCGACGAAAATTATTGAATTTCGTTGGCAAATTGACGATTATTGAATACGAAAGGGATGGGATGACGACTCGTTGGGTATGGCGCATGTAAATGGGAGTCAAAGGGTGGAGTTGGGGTTACAATGAATCGGCATGTGTTGGGAATGGGGAGAGGAGAAAAGAGAAGGGGGAAAGGGGGGAAGGGACGAGCGCACGTGATGCATTAGAGGAACCCTGGACTCATTACCGCTCGCACAATTAAGGCCCAATTTTAGTCCGCGTATAATGACTGCCAATCCAAACCGATGGAAAGCCCATACCCCCGTTCTATGGCCACGCATTTGCTGGCACGTGAAAAAAGAACGCAAAAAACGTTCATCGACTCGTCGAACCGTTTATTCTTTACCATTGATCACACATACTCGTAGAAATGGATGGATTCATGATTCAATACTGATTGTCATCAATGATCACCCAGGTTTTTTAATGACTTTCCTCTTTCAGTTTTAATGATTTATTTCGATAGATTTTGGGATTCTGATTATGGGAATAATATTCAAAAAATTCTATCACGTCAATATTTTTAGTTATTCAGCATCGATTTTTTTTTTGCCAAATTTGTGTAGGCTTTCGTAGATATTGAATAACAATTTATTATAATCGTTTTTTATTGAACAAAAAATATACTTAATGCAGCAGACAATAATTAATAAGTTGTGATAACTATTTAGTTAAATATAAATTAATTAACTAAGTGACATGATTTAAGTGAATATTCAAACAAAACAAAAATTCAGACAAATCTCTTAAATGTATTTTTAATCGTTCAAGGTCATATAATTGTTTATTAATTGTAACAATAAAAAAATACTTCGTTCAATTGGCTTTATTTTGCACAAATAAAAGTTAAAATTTGCATAACTGTGTTATCAATCCATTAGAAATTCGATGATCCTTTTTCGTACTGATTACTCTTATTCCTTTATTCATTTCCTTTACTTAAAAAAATATAGACATTCATTTTTTTAAACTTCTTTACTTTTATATTACTCAACAAATTATAGATATTAATTTTTTATTAATTTTTAACCTTTTTCCACTTTTTTCAGTCCTCTAGTATTATCCTAAGTCCATTAGCCTTACATTCAGAATCCCCATAAAAACCTCATGAACAATATACCACACGTACGAATCACATGGTGAAAAAATCGTTTTCGAAATTGGAGTTGAGTGCACTCGATGCACTTAGGTATAAAAAATGGAGGTGTAGAAATAAAAAAAATAGTGAACAATGTCCACAAGAGGGTTGGAGAAAAAAGTAAAAAAAAAAACGGTGGTATTGGTCTATGGAGAATGCCAATGATCCAGGCAATCATGGTTGTTGCGAATATTGCTGGTATTACATACCGATTGTGTACTGTCTTTCTCTGTCTCTCTCTTTCTCGTTCTCTATTTCGGACGATCAGTCACCATTGACTGGAAAGTCAGTACGAAGCCATGGCCTCGAAATCGAACAATGGGCCAACAATGGGATGGGTGTGCGATTTTTACATGCCAATTTTGGGAGGGCCGTTGAAGAGATGTTGGAATGTCGAGCATCAGTCGTTCAAGCTCTCATGGCCTCGATTGAGAGTATACGCAAAAGAGACATCTACATACCTATCTATATATATATAATGCTTGAAGCCTCGATGTATTGTGACGTAGACAATGCACCAATAATTGCGCTAAACGCTTACCATTCATACGCCCATTTCTGGGGCCAAAATTTAAACCATCTCTCACCGTTCCTCTTCCTCTTCATCTCTCTCTCTCCCTCTTGGATTCTCGCCTATCCATTATCCTACCAACAGACCGCCCAATGATCCCGATGCACTGGCTCACCCTCATTTGCAACCGAATCGGTAATACCGAACATTTCTTTTTTTTTTTTTCTTCATTTTTTTCCACCCCTTTTAGCTATCGAATAGAATTTTCGACGTCCATTGTTGGTCGACTGTTCAAGGTTGGGGGGTAATAATGAATGAGGTCTAAAGACCCAATGATTATCACCTTTCCAAATGGAAATTCTGTTAAACGCCATTTAATTACGTATAATTGAATTATGTTTATTAATTTTAATTCATTTCAGTTGGAAATTATTTTTATTATTATTTATTTTTTATTATTATTGATATTGTTGTTGTTGTTGTTGTTGTTGTTGTTACGGTTAATTATTTATCTTGATTCATTTCATCAATACAGTAATAATTGAATTTTCAGATGATAAGTAAAATATAAATCAATTAGTGAATCTATTAATTTTATTTATTTTAATTTACTTATTAATTCAATTAATTAATTAATTTAACAAATAGGATAATTAACCTGGGCTTAGAAATTAGGAAAATTAGTGATCAAAATAGAAAAAAACAATTGCCTTCTAAAATACTTTTAGATTAAATAAAAAAAGAATTTTTTTTATTACGAAAATAAAAATCGAATAGAATTGAAAAATCGTGTTTTTTTAGAGAATGAAAATTGAAACTTGGAGAAAATTGATTTTCCCAGCTCAGACTTGAACTGTCTTTTGATCTTGCCTTCATAAAATTGACGAAATTGAAGCAGAATTTCAGGGTAAGACAAAAGGAGAAACGGTTTTCACGAAGGGAGTAAAGAACATTAGGAGGATGCTGAAAGGTGTCGGTCTCGTCGCGCTGAGCGGCATTTCTCGCCTTCCCTTTTCTCCCCGCGTCACGAATCTTCACCGAGGAACGGTCCATATCTCGGTCGAACCCGCGTATCGCTACGGGCCTAACCGGTCGTTTATTATGCATCGAAATGCCAGCAAAGATGCCACGCGAGTCGACGAGCCGTTGCGCGTGAAATGCTCCAACTTTTTCTCCCTCGATCTTTTTTGCTCGAAAAAACGATATCAATATATGTATATAGATATATGCATAATTGTACAGTCTCGTTCAAAAGTATTAGTCATCTTTCAAGTTTTCTATCCGGACAAAAAATTTAATATTTCGAGAACTAAAAATCGCAGACTAATTTACCAACCGTGCTTTTGAAGAGGACAAACTCAGCTTCATTTTTCTTTTTTATTCATATTTTTGCGATTTTTTTTTAAGCTCGTACGTCATTTTGAAAAGGTGGATTTGTTTTTGTATTTTTACATTTTAAAAAACCTTGCAAATCGGCGATAAAAAAATTCAAACATTTTTTTTAGGTACCAAAACTAGAGCTGGTAATATGTTTTTCAAAAATCTTGGGATTAAATATTCATAACAATACGTTTCAAAATTCAGCATCCGATGTTTCGAAGTAGGAAAATCGTGAAACAAAAAGGTGTTTTCAAAATGACGTAGCGGCTCGAAAAAAAATCGCAAAAATCTGAATAAAAAAGAGAAATGAAGGTTAATTAATCCCCTTTAAATGTCCGCTTGATAAATTGGTGTACGACTTTTTGTCTTTGAGATAATCATTTTTTTGTTCACATAGAAAAGTTACTGGGTGCCTAATACTTTTGAACACGACTGTATATTTATATATGTGTTATTATTACATATATGTATATATAAACAAAGAATAAAGTAAATCCGGTCCACAGAATCCTTCTGAGTGATTCCACGTCCCTTCGGGCGAGAATCAACAAGAAAAAGAGCCCTGGACATGAAACAGTCTTCACCGGTCTCTCGGAGTCCCCGATAGTCAACCGCGAGAATCTCGGTTTCGAGGATTCAGTGTTACATGACAGGAGTAACGGCTGTGATGACAGCCATAACACGAAACGATTAAGCTGATAAAAGGTACTTAAAAAATCGTACGAATTTTCAAAAACTTAAATTTTGCTCCGCAATGTTTTTATTGAATTTTGAATATGCAGTGATAAAGATAATATAATCTCTCTTTATCATTCTCACTCCTTATTAAAACACAACTGAAAAGAAACATTTTTAAGTACTGAATTAAATCCCAAAAACATATTCACAGTGAACCTTAATTAAGATTACCAAAAATCAGTACAAATTTTAATCCTTGATTTTTTTTCTTTTCCTTTTTCGTCAAAAAAATGTATTTTTATTTTTTATCTTCTTCGAGATGGAAAATTGTATTTTTCTTCGACTCACCGGTGTGATTCCCACAGAGTGTCGTATCCTGTGGACTCCTGACGTCATATCCTCTCACGTCAAAACAAATCTCAACGTCGAAAAATCTGGAATTGAAAAACGAAGGAATATTTTATTATTTTTATTGTTATTATATCACAATTAAATAATAATACGTAATTTATAATATATAATTATTATTAACGATAATTGAATTATATAATAATAATTATTATTATAGTAATAAATAATAATATCGTGACTAGTATTTTCAACGAAAAGAAATTGATTTTTTTTTCCAAATAAAATTAAATTTTTCAGGGCGAAGAAAATTCAATTAAAACTTGCAACAAGTGTTTCAAAGTGCACTCGTTACATTTGTTTTTTTTAAATATGAATTCTCGTCTTCTTTTTTCCACCGTCGTCCATTCGTTTCCGTTTCTTTTTTACTTTTTGGTGTTTTCTTTTTTTTTTTTGTTTTCGTTTTCCTTTTTTCGATACTCGCTTCACGTTGAATATCAGTTCGCGGTGGATTAATGCCCGCGTGAAATTATTAATGAAGAGCGCTCCAGTGATTCATGATAGTCCGCTAGAGGGATCGCGAGATACGCCGATTTCTATTTCGAAGCGAGATAGCCACCGAGCGAAAAAAGAAAGGCAAAATGAAATGAAAAATAAAAATAAAACCAAAAATATTTGAAAAAAAGATTTTAAAAAATAATAAAAGAATAAAATAAAATAAAAAATAATAAAATAAAATAAAAAATAATAAAATAAAATAAAAAATAATAAAATAAAGTAAAAAATAATAAAATAAAATAAAATGAAAATACTTCGAGACGAAAACGACCAGTTGCCGGCGATAAAATTTGTTTTTACGTATTGCGATGGATATATGACCGGAGGTACTTCGGTCATTTGAAAGAAGCGTACGCCGCGCATATATAAATTCTAACTCGTGATTTTGCACAAGAGAAAGAGAAAGAGAGAGAGGGAGAAAGAAAGCTTCGCATTCTATAATTAGTGCACCGGGACTTTGTCGAGCATTTTTATTTTCGTCTTAAACTTGAACGTCCTTGCGAATACGAGGGAAAAAACGAGGCACGATCGTTCCTTCGTCTCCATTTTGGCTTTTCTTAATTTTTTTTTTTTTATTTTTGTTGTTTTTTCTTCTCGTTGGCAAAATATACTAATCGGACGGAAAAATAACTGGATCGATAAAATATTCATTTTTGAGCTCAACCGAGAACTAAAGAATTTTCAATAAAAATAAATAAGTAAATTATACGAAAAAGAAAACAAAAGTGTTTGTTTTTTTTTATCATTTTTGCATCGAAAGCTAAGCAGAGTTTTGAAAAAAAAAAACTATATCACGTTTCTTTGGGATATGGATAAAAATAACGGTGTCACTTTCATAATAAAAAATTGTATAAAAAACAAAATAACTTTTTATTCCAAAAATGATGTATAAAAAAATGCCTTTTTGCATATTAATTAAGTACAAAGAAACGCTATTATTTTTTTCCAAAAATAGTATTAAAAGAATAAATCTGTTTCCCAAAACTGGTATTTCAAAAATTCCATCTATTTTTCCAAAAAATAGTATACATAAAAAAAAAAAGTAATTTCTCTTAAAAAATTAATACCCAAAAGAAGTGTTTTCTTTTCCAAAAAATGGCACAAAATCAACGCCACCTTATTTTTCAAAAAGATGTAACCCAAAAAATAAAAATAAAAATGACAAAAAAAAAATTGTTTTCTCTTAACCAATAAGACCCGTCGATCATTGAGTTAGCTCAGTGGTTCGGTGCGATCGTATAATTCCTAATTAAGCGTGGAATGCTCGCGTATACATAAATAAGCGTAGAGGAGGGGGCAATTTGAATCCCGGGTACTCGGTCGGTGTTCGTGGTCTATCAGGGCACCGAGTTCGGTATGAATTCGAGTGCGCGTGTACCGCGGTCCCATTATCCATCACTCTGGTCCCTTTAATTCTCGGGTACGTACTTATTTGAATCGTTTAGGTTGCGGTAAGCCACACCGCGACGAGCCTTCGCTCGCGCACACATCGTTCTACTACGTGCGTTGCGTTTGGCACTTCCTCCGGCACCGCGATCGAGAACACCAACGGGAGAGATCGGCCCCGCCTCGAGTACGCCCGATCCCGACCGCGATCACGTTCCTCACCGGAGTTTATTGTCGCGACGATAACCTCGGTGCATCGGTACTTTCGACGAGTGCTCCGTGCACTCTCGGAAAGAGAATCCGCGAGGAAGAGAGAAATCTCTGCGATCCTGAGGGGGGGGGGGGGGGGGGGATTTTGCAGCGTGCTTGAACGGGGAATTCATCGAGACTGGGATTCCCGATAACAAATTTATGTTTGTATCGTGAATCCTTCTTATTAAGAAATTGTTTTGTTTCTCTAAAGTTTTTGGCTGAAAAACCTTTTTTTGTAATTAATAATTATAGGGATTATTATTATTATTATTTGTTTGGGTTTGTTTGTTTGGGTGTTGTTGGTAGCAGTAATAATAGTAATAATAGTTATTAATAATAATAATAATAATAATTACTATTATTACTGCTATCAATAATACCCAAACAAACAAACCCAAACATATAATAATAATAATTATTATTATTATTATTGCTAAAAAAAGAAATAGTTATTAAATAGCACTGATTATAGATCATTTTGAATTTGAAAACAATTATACATTTTTGTAATTATACAATGAAATATTTGTGTGTCATTGAATAATAACGAAAATGTACAATTATTTTTTTTTTTTTTTTTTTGGTTTAGTATTATTTTGTTATCCGTACTGAATTATTATTTTGATATTTTTTATATTCGGTTCTTTATTTTTTATTTAATTATTTTTTGTTTGGTATTATTTTGTTATTATTATTATTTTAGGATATTGGTACTTGATAACGACACAATAATATTGTTATGTTTGTTTTTATTTATGTTTTTTTCTTTTTTATCTACTGAATTAATTAATTAAAATATAAGACTTTATTGTTGCTAGATTGAGTGATATTTCTAATAATACATTTTTTTGAAATCCACGAGCACAAAAAAGACACCACCAATATTTTTGGCTGGTCCCTTGAACCCGGGGTCGAAAGGAATACTGACGAGTTCACGAAAGAATTGAATAATCAATAAATCGATGGGGCAAGTGAGACCGAGCAAATCATAGGACCAAGGAAAGAAGAAAAAGAAGGAAAGTCCTCGTTCCCTTCGTTTTTTAAGGTTATATATATATATATATATATATATATATATTCGTCATTCAATCCGTCTTCCTTTCCCCCAGTGTAAATGTGCAACACGCACACATTTACACACCAATACAAATCGTGTCTCGAGTCTTCTCTATCTCTGTGTTTGTTTAATCAGACGCGGAGCTCAGTCTTCATTACTCGCACTAATTTATCTGGCCTGTCGCCCGGCTATACGCTCTCTATGTCCTAGGAGATGGAAGAGAAGAAAAGAGAGAGAGAGGAGGGGATGAGCGAGAGGATTTCGTTTCTCTCTTTCTTTCAGCATGCTCCGGCACTGAAAGGGATGTAGAGAGGGTGTATTCGTGTCCATCTTAACACGGGTGGTGGTCCAAGAATTAAGGAACGTACAGTGGTGACCATCGAGACTTGCACTTTTCCAGGTCACACGAAACTCGAGGAAAAATTGGCTGGCTCTTTTCTTTCACGGTTGGATACGAAGAACAATTCGAGAAAAGTTACGTTTTATACGTATGTCGTTGTACACGAGGTGTGAGAAGAAAATCGACAAATTTTCAAAAGCACTTTTCTCGGAGTTGGTTGTTAATTCGATAAAAAAATTTACGTCAGTTTGTGCAGGATTCATTGACGCAGAAGCTCGTTCTTTTTTTTTCTCATTGCCATGTTTGGTCTTCGAGAAATCGGGGTTTGAAGTACGGGTTGTAGCTCAGAATATTTTTAATCTGAACTAAACTTCGTTTTTTTTCTTCCGCTAGTTGTAATTGAATTGCATCGAGTAGATAAAAATTCGTAAACAGAGTTGGTAGGAAGTAATCAGGATGGATTGGGCGTTGATCAGAGGGTCGCTAAGGTCACGCGTCCGAATGGCGCATTCATTGATGCACAGGACACGGATGTAGGTTGGTATGTGCTCCGGATACGATTGTAGCGGTTGGGTATGTTGATGCAGACTTGGCCTAGGTTGGAATCGCCGTGGGATCGCAATATTCGTTGAGTCTTGCTAAGACCCCGGTGCGACTGGATTCGGTTTATACGGGACGTCTAATTCCAATTTCTTGCCCTCGGTTCTTTCTTCTTCGTCGGGAGATTCGTCCTTTTCTAGGTGAGGCATCAAGACTCCAGCGTCAAGAATGGACACCCTGACAGTCTCTTTTCTATTCGCCACCGCGCGTTTGACACTCGCGAGTTTTTTTTTTTTTTCGAGCCAAAACCCAGTCGCGATCGTGATCCTATTCAAGTTGCGTCGCCGGGGAAGATCACCGTACGAACCAGCGCGGTGATTTTGTCTGACCAGTACAAAACAGTCGTGAAACGGCGAGATATCTCTTTCAACTCGTATCACCGTTTTGGCTCCGTGGGGTCTTTCCATGTCCCATAAGCGAACTCGCTTTTGGACCGGGATCAACGCGTCAATACGGCGCGTGTTTAATTTCCGGATTAGCCAGGATTCCCATTAATCCTCCGTATACGATCTTCCAGTTTGTTTTCTATCGTGACACGTAACCCAGCTTCAACGGTGCCTTTCGTCGAAGAAGCTTTCGTCCTTACCTAAAACGAAAAGTCCGAATCTTCTCGTTTGTCAATTGCTGCGTATTTGGAATCGATTGGCAGACGTTGGGGTATGAACTGCCAGGTCGTATGATCAGAGGTTTGGGGACTGATAAGTTCCGCAGGTTTTTGGTGGAAGAGGGTTGAACTGCAGCGTATCACGATTCGAGCGATCAACGTCAAAACCATAAATATCCAAACCATCAACATTAAACGCATCATCATCCAACCAAACGTCATAAAACCCATGAACAATCAAGCCACGAAGTATCTCCAGCCTATTCCACCCCCAAACTGAAAACCTTGCCAACCGATAGTAACCTACATCTCCAGAAAGTTTTCTCCAGAGGTAATCCGCTTTCTCCATTGCACGAAGGCTTTGAACCCGGCGAGTCGATAAACAAAAATGACAAGAACAGTTGTAACGACAATCAGTCGAGGCTGTACTAGTTCTCCGGATCGGTAGGGTACACATTGTATCTGATATACGTAACGGCTCACCGAGGGTCATTGTTCAACCGTTTTGGGGTCGAGAGAATGACCATCCAATGGCACGTGTGTGTCTGTGTGTATGTTCGATGCTGGTACCGGGTTACTTTTTCGTCTCCCCCCTCTGTGCACGCTCTCTAAGCATGAGAACCCAAAGATTGAAACAATGGACTGGCAAACCTGTTGGAAACAATGGACACGAATCTCTAGTCACCCCTGGTCTCAGCCGGGGTCTCCTAGCACACCTCTCTCTCTCTCTCTCCCTCCCTCTTTCTACTCTTCTTGCCACCGTGATGATGATTCAATGTATTCGCATGCACGGATTAACGTCTCCCGTGTCGTTTAAGGGGAGATGAACAGTTGCGTGACTTTTTTTTCGCGCTCTTTAGTACGCTCTCATCAACCTCATCGGGAGAAAGAGAGTTGGCGGTGGAGGGGGGCGGGGGGAGGGGGGGTTAAATGAAAGAATACCCGGCGCGTTCATTGTGTCGCGAAACTATATTGCAACATGTGTGCTGGCCGGCCTCTCTCATCTGGACTTTTCTTTTTTTTTTTTTTTTGGTTTTTTTTTCTCTTCCAGATTCGATCTCGGTCTATCTTTACGCGCGGTCGCACACAACGCGGAGAAACACACCAACACGGTACACGACTTTTATAATACTGCAGTTCGATTCACCGAGCAATTTCGATCACACCTCTAATGGTTCCAAACAATTTCATCCCTTTCGCACCCTCTTTATTCCTCTTCACTTTCCTCCCATTTCCGCACGACTTTTCCTCCCTTCGTTTTCGCATCGTCGGATCGCTCTCTTCCCACTTTAATATTGAGCAGTTAAGGGCAGAGAATGTTTTTTTTTTTTCTTACTTGCCCTTGAACCCTCCAATTCCCTCATTCATTTATATACATTTTTTGTAATACTTATTTATTGCAAAGCTATATTTCGATCTTGAAAACTGTTATTCCATAATCCGTTTCTATGCCACGATCCATAAATTCGTTCTCGGAAAAATATCAATTGAAAGGCTGATGTATTTTTTTTAAACATTTTGAGAAGCGTGAAAATATCGATGAAATTAACATCTATTTAATTTCTAGCTGATGGGTTGTAATACGATTTTATTGGTGTCTAAAATAACGTCTTTCTAGATTTCGTTTGGGTTTGTTTGGGTTTCTCATTGATGGGCTTTAATACGATTTTATTGGCCTCTGAAATGATGTCTTTCAAGATTCACCTCGAATTACCCATCATCCTTTACATTTTCGTTATCCATTTTAGGTTCCCGTATATTTCTCGCTCGATTCGTTTTCGAGGTAGGTTGGTCGAGTCTCCAATGAAGCGAATTACCGGGACTTAGCTAATTTCCTTCGAAGCATTCCTCCCCTTTTTCTCATTCGAAGCTTCCCGTTCCAGTTTCACTCTCTTGATCAGCCATCCAGGCAACCCGGATGAAAAGAGTGCCCCCCCCCCCCCTTCGCCTCTTCATCCACCTCGCACTCGTGTACTGGTAGGTATAGTACTCAGGTAGAGAAGAAGGAGTCGGTTGGTCGATGAGAACGCACACGAGCATCAACACATCCACATTGATGTGGCAGGGCCAGGTTGGTCGAGGGTGTGTTGGGTCGCGAGTAGAACTGGATAAAAGTAGCGGTCAAGGCGCACCAAGGCGTTGTACACGAGGCTTTGGTCAGTGCTCCTTACTTAGAGGGTGGTGAGTCTGTTCTTAATTAACGCTCGCCTCTTTCGCGCCCTGCAATCCACCGGCCCCGATCCTTACCCCGTAATGAGGGTGCCCACGTCTGTGTATGGGTTTGTAGCCTCGCAATTCCGGATGGTTCACACCAGTATACGAGTATCACCAAGTTTCCGTTTTTTTTCCGTGTCTCCATAGTTGGAATAAAAACTACTAGGATTTAAGGAGTTCAGAACCAGAAAACTGGTTTCGCCGGGTTTTCATTGAATGGCTAATAGGGATAAGGTAGTTTTGTAAAATGGCTAACATTGGGTCAAAAGATAATGTAAATATACAGTTAAGTAACTGTTCGAATGATTTTTCATTGATGTTGATTGTTCCGTTGGAATAACTGATTTTTTTTAATAACCCAACCCCTCAAACGGTAAAGTGCACCCCACACGTTTGAAGCGTAAAAGCGAGGCGACCGGTTCGTGTTGGTGACCCAGATGAGACGCGCCCAGTCCAGCTAATTCTTTTCTTCCGCACACCCGCCTCCACCACCGGTCGCTGAAGTAGACAGCCATGTGCCAGCCCATACTCGTGTGGGTTTCTTTCCCAACGTTGGTTACGTTTCTTTCATTCGTGTACGTGGATTCTTCCACGTGTAGGTAACACATTGAAGGCGTATACGATCTTGCGTACTTTTTCCCTTCGTGTTTCCGAGGTCCTAAACGTACCTATTTTATACTGCGTGTGTGTGTGTGTCGGTGCTATCCTACTTTTGGTAGGTGTAGTCGTGAGACCCATGAGGATTTCTTTTGCAGGCTATCCACTGCTCTTCATTTACTCTTGAAGCTCCTTTTTCTTATTCCATCCCTTCAGCATATTACGCGGTCTTACCTTCCCATTGTCTTCTTCAATCATGCACCGTCAGTCTGATAGCATTCACCAACAAATGCCATTAAACGCCCGCGCCTTGCTCTAATAAAGCCTCACTCTAATTAACCGATCAACCCCCAATCGTTGGAATTCTATAGCTGAGTATTAACGTTTGGGTTTGTTTGGGTTGTTTCCAACATTGTTCCAATCCTCTACCTAGAAATCCAACTTAGGTGCCTTCTATTAGGTTTTTTTCAATTCTGTACCTAGGAATACGAGTTAGCCGTCCCCTCCCAGGTTTTTTCCAATTTCGTACTTCAAAATTCAGTTTGACTACCTCCAATTAGGTATTTTCAACTTCGAGCTTTGAAATACGAATTAGGGTTGCAGCGTTAAAGGAAAAAAAATGTTTCCCTCATAGTCCATCGTAGATCTTCCGCGTTTGATATTTTCTAGGCTCGTTGTTCGAGCGTGGATGGGGCAGTGGAGCGTCATAGGCGGAAGTAGTCCAAGAGAGAAAGATAGGGAGAAACCGTAGTGACGCAGAAGTAAGAACGAGTACCGAGGGATTCCAAGGATAACAGCAATTAAGCCGTCCGTTAATAGAGACGATTGTAATTAATTATCGGATTTAATGAACGGTCAAGGAACACTTGTGAAATTATATAGACGCGATGTGGATACCTTTGGAGGCACACCGTAAAAATTAGACGGCAGAGCAACCGCAGGTTTTACGTTCTAGACTGGCCAAACTGCACTTGCACTTTGATGCATCCTCACGAGCGATGCAATTATTGGCACGGCTCGCCTCCTCCTCTCGTTTCCTTCTTTTCCTTTCTTTTTTCTTCTCTTTCTTTTTTTATTATCTCTCTCCCTCTCGTCTTTTTTTTTCTCCACGGAAAATTCGTTAGACCGGCTCGCGAATAGTCAATTGCCGGTTGCGAACAGTTGGACCCGAGGGAAACCCGAGTTTCTTCAAGCCGTGTCACACTCCGCTGATTTTTCAACCGGCAATCACTCGAGTCGTGTGTGGGACCGTCGACGATCTCATTGTTCACGGTCTCCATTCCTAACAGCCAACCAGAGGCTCTCACGAACTACTCAAACTCCAAAGAGAATCGGACCCCCGTCCAGCGTTGTGCGAAACTTTGACAAGCTCTTCCTTCGTCCTGAGACGTCCTGAGATAATATTTAAACATTATTTAAATATCCAAAGAAACGTGTTTCCAAGAACTCAACATTATTTTCGAAGAACCAGTGATGCATTAATTATTTCATTATTTTTTAGCGAACAATTTATTAGTTAAAATAATTGAAATAAATAAATATCAAATTTTGATGATTATTGAAAATAATATAAATTATAGAAACGTATTGATTAAATTTGGAAAATTGGGAATTTTTTTTATTTATACCTAAAGTAAGAACATATTAAATATTGTCGAATTTGGCTTCAATTATTATTAGAAGTGTATAAATAATTGAAATGTTATAATTAAACGGTGGTAGACAAATAAAATTATAGTGAATATGATTGATATATAATTTAATTATTAATCAATTGAAACTTTGCAATACAATAATAATAAAAATTATTATAAACATTTAATAATGTTAATTTATAAATTTAATAATTCAAATATGTGATGTAATAAATTACATTTGCAAATCCTCGATTCCCACATTTTCGACAAACTTTTAGCCCGACGTTACGTCCAGTTGTACCTTAATCTCGTAAGTTATTTCTATTTTCAATCGTCAAAGCTGCTGTGATTCCATTTGACACGAATGCCTCGACATATCTGTATACATTAAAAATCCAAATTCCCTCTTCTCCCACCCCTTAAGATTCCCTCACACACACACACACACACACGTGGAACGAAAAATAGCTGCTCCCGTTTGGGACTTTGAAAATTCATTTCTCGGAGCAGACGGATATGAAATACAACTGGCACGAATTCTCCGCGATAGCCTGACGAGATCACCTCTAATAAACAGTGGCTAAAGCGCGCGCGAACGACGAGAGATGGTTAATTATTTATGTTGGTGCGAGATTGGCGGGCTGCAGCGCCCCCGCTGACGAAACTGTAACGGGTGATTCTCGCGAAACTGGACATTCAAAAATGCCAAAAAATTTCGATCTGCCAACATTTCCCATCAAAAAAACGAAAGACAAAATTCGTACGATGACTCAACCATTTTCGGGGCTTTAAATCGCAAAGTCGTTTTATCAATGCGATTCCACGGTTTTCTCGTACTTTTTAAACGGGGAAGCCATTTTTTTTGCACAGGCTATACGCACGGAGATCAATCCAAACAAAACCAACGATTTTTAACATCTCGACCTTTGGATAACCTTGAAAAATCATTAACTCGGAAAAAATCGTAATAAAAGCGATTTCTTCGTTTCGACAACTTCCAGTCGATCGACCTGTATGGGATAAAGAAAATTATTAATAAATCGTGAGTTTACCAAATTGGTAAATTTATAAATTCTTTTGAACATCGGAATTTCGAGTTTGAGATTTTGGGAGGAAATGAATAATCGAGTAATAAATACGATTGAGGGAATTTCCAGTGGATCACCCTGTACAGGAGTGAGGATCACTAAAATAGTAAGCAAGAATAATTAAACGGCTGGCACCGCGTATCGTGTGCAGCGGGGAAAATTTGGCAAGCCCTCGTCTCTTCTCACTCCGTTTTGTATATCTAGCTTTTACCAAGCGAAATATTCTCGTCCCGATCCGCGGTTCCATATAGCACGATAGCGCCCGAGAAAAACCATTAAATGTTTGATGTGTCTTTCGGTGCGTCGACTTGCAAGATTAATTTTATTGTCCGCAATTCCGTTCTTCGCTCTTCTCATTTTTTTTCTCTTTCGTTTTCATTTTTTGTTTTTTTTTTTTTTTCGTTTTATTTTTTTCATTTATACGTTTTATTAATAAATTTGCTTCTCGTTCGATTTGTTGCTGGCTTTTCGAAACGAGGAAAAAAAAAGGAGAAGAGCGAGAGAGACGAAACAATTATTTGCGAAATTCCACGAGGGAGATACCTCACGATTTCGCGATGGAATCGAGGCCCGGATGTCGCCGGGACTTTTTGCGAGTTTCTTTTTACTTTTATTTTTTTTTTTTTTCAAATTTTTTTTCGCGATTTTTTTCGAGGGATTTTATTTTCGTCATCGCGTTCATTCGCGGCGAGGGACATTATTCATTGCTCGAGCACGTAACTGTCGTAATGCTTGTTTTATTATTCTTATTATCATTATTATTATCATTATTACTTTTTTTTATTCTTCTTTTTCTTTCATTGTGTGCATGGATACAGAGGACCAGAATTCACGTATTTTTAATTCAAATTTATCATCGCTCGCGCACCGGTTGGTCCAGCCTGGAAGAATGGGAAAGCGGGGGAAAAAAGTGTCTTCGAATAGTCGCCGCGTGGGGTGTGGATTACGTTGGATTTTTTTTTCCAATCACCTCCGAATCAAACGTTTCGTTATTTATATCGTTTTTGTATTTTTACAATTTTATTTATTAATTTACACGATATTATTATTATTTTTTATTTTACATGTTTAAATATTTGTTTATTTAAATAAATAAATTTTATATTATTATTTGTGGAGATATAAATAATAAATAATAATAATAATAATAATATATAAACAACAATAGATTCTTTTTGTTTCATTTTCAATTTATTTGTTTAATTAATTTTTTCCCTCGTTGTCTTTACGTTCGATCGAATATCGCGTCATCGTTGGAAAAAAAACAACAACAAAAAACGTGACGTTTATTTTTAATGACTTTGTACGCGAAATTGACGGGACTGAATTATATTTCTCCCTCGTTTTGTCGGTGCTCACGTCGACGATCCGAACGCCGCGTGTTTACGCGCATGAAAAACGAGGAACGAAAAGATTATGAAAATTATGGGTTTGAGGTAGCGCACGCTTCGCGAGTGGGACTCGCGAAGGGTCGCGTTGTTGATGATGGCGATGCCTGTTAAGGGTTGTTCTCTAATATACATATACGTTTGAATACTTGTTTAAAAAATATATATAAAAAAATAACCAATAAATAAAAAGAAATAAAATATAAATAAAAACACACATATATGTAAAATGTATAATCGATAAGTACGAGTAATTAAAATATAAACAATGGATTATGGAAGTATAAATAATTATTAAAAAGAATTAATAAAAAATAATAAAAAAAAAAAGATAATAAATAAAAACAAATATTTATTTTAATCTATTTTTACCTTTTTTGTACTTTTCGACTGTTATTTATGAATAAAAATGATACTATTTTGTATTATTTAAAATATTTTTATAATTATTGTTTTTCTTTACATTTTTTTTTATTTCGGCATTTTTAATATTATTTATCAATTTAAAAAATTATTATTGACGCACCCTTGATTTTCCTAAAGTTTTAGGTTATAATAAAACTCAGCGTGGTTTTCTTTTACGTATCACTTTTTTTTTTTTTTTTTTTTTTTTTTTTTTTTTTTTTTTTTTTTTTTTTTTTTTTTTTTTTTTCTTTTTTTTTTTTTTTTTTTTGGCCTTACTCATCCCTCGTTCTCATTCGTTCGAGCTCATCCCCGAGCCATATATCGATTGGGTTTGTATAATAATTACTGCTGGCGCATTAGGGGCTCTCGTACTAACCCTGAGGATCAACCGCGCCACAAGAAAACCTCCACCACCCCGACGTATCTTGGTAGGCCTTGAGATATCCGGGCTCACCCCCCTAATAAACGAGTATAGACACGGTCGTGGAACTGCCCCGTATAAACCGCACAGAATCGAGCTAAGACTCGTATACAAAAGTTCCTGCCAAAGTTTTCTAACCCCGTGACGAGACGGAACGTCATTGTTGTTTAATCTCGTCGAGATTCAAACTGTCTTCATTTTTATCGCGTTCATTTGACGTTTTCTTTTATCGGACAAAAACCGATTCAGCTTTTTTATTAAAATTTAATCATTTTCGCGATATTAATTTTTCTGATATTAATCAACTTTATTTTCGTTTATTTTTAAAAATGTGATTCATTAAATTTTTTATATTTATTTTAATTTTGGTATTATATAATTTAATTAATCTTTTATTAATTTTATATTATATTTTATGAATATTCACAAAATATAATATAAAATTAATAAAAGATGAATTAAATTATATAATACCAAAATTAAAATAAATATAAAAAATTAAAAAATTAATCCTATATAAATATATAAAAATATAAATAAATAAATATATATATATATATATATATATATATATATATATAATAGTTTTTTAAATCCCCTAAAAATTAATGAAAACATAAATAAAAACATCAATGATAATTCCTCGATAACGAAATTAAAAAATGAATAACCAATTCCAATGTTGATGAGAACCTACACAAATAAAATACATATTTAAATAAACTATTATTAAAGCCCCATAAAAATTAATAAAAATATAACTAATTAAAAAGATCGATGATACATACTGGATTTAATGATTAAATAAATAAATGAAGAATTTAAACATAATTGGTTAATACTGTTAAATAAATGATTAATATTATTGAAAAAATCGTTTTAAGAGCTCGAGTTTGATACATGCAGATTCAAAAGTACTGTTTCATGGTGTTTAACGTCACGTTTCAGTATGCACGTTTATACTGGTGCATAGTGAATGCACATGGGTCTGGATGCACACGAATGCATCAGCATATCGAAATACACATGTCCAATTCGTGCTGTGTAACTTAAAAGCACGGAATCGACAGTGTTGGAAGAGTGGGTGGTAGGACTCGTGTTCGCTTCTCGCGGGATATTTCTGTATCTAATTATAATCCATGGTTGAGGGAGACCGAAGGCAATCGTCTAAAATTAGAGCATATATTCTAGTCTTGCTTTCTCTCTCTTTCTCTCTCTCTTTCTTTCCCATTTCCAAAGCTGCGATATTTTACATGTATCGCCGACGGTTTTCTTCCGCCCCAACCCCTTTGATCGTACTTTTTATGTCGCGATATCCATTCCCAAGCTTTTCGCACATTCGTGAAATTCTTGATTCCGCGTCAACCAGTAACCAAGACGCAAATAAACTCGTCGCGAATCATTGTTTTTCGTAGGAAACATTCTTCTTTTTTTTTTCCTGTTATTTTTTCATATTTTATTTATTCATATTTATTCGTTAATTGTTTGGGTTTGTTTGGGTTAGAATAATACATGTGATAAATGATGTATCGATAAAATGTCATTTATAAATAATTATTATATTTTATATATATATTTTTTATTGATATAAAAATAATTAATCAATAATGAAAAAAAAATTCATGTATTTACGTGTATTTTCATTTTTTTTTACTATTAAATAGAGCTACTGATATTATTTTAAAAAAATGAAATTTATTTTTACATAAAATGTATTAAATCGATATAAAATATTGTAAAAATTCCAATATCTAAAAAAAATGTAATAAAATATTTTTAAAAATCAAACATGTAAAAAAATCAATGTCTGAACAATCGAATATCTAAAAAAAAAATGTTTAAGTGGTTTCAACAAATATTTTTGACAGCGTTTGAAAAAAAAAAAAAAAAAAACAAAAAAATCAAGATTCCTGGAAAGGCAAGGGTGATGAAAAAGTTTCAAACTTTCTTAAGGGCCTCGTATCTCAATTTCTCTTCGCGAGTAAACCGGAAACGCGTAAAGATTACGAGGGTTTCTCGGTGTTGGAGAATTGGCCGCAGTTGGAGGTACTCGATGGTGCCTAGAGCACATTCCCTTTGCCCCTTTTGCAATGGCTGCTAAGTTCCCGCTTTGATCAACGGGGGCAGATAATTAGCCGCACGAATACCCCTCGCCTACGCTGGTATACGTCCACCTGCTATACCTCTGCTTTTATCACAAACGAGAGGGTTCAACTCGAGGGATGAACGAACGATGGAAACAAAAAAAAAAAAACACGCTAGATTTACAAACCCAAACGAACCCAAAAGAAAAGGATTTTCGACCTTAAACGTGAAATTTTGAACACGCGGATGTAAAACATCGTAGAGTCGTTTGGGGCAAGTGTGCGCACCCGATTTATACATACGAAATAATCTCCGAATGTTTAAATAATTTTATTTATCTTTTATCTTATCATAAACGAAATCTTATAGAATATTAAACAAATATTATACTTATGTATTAATTTTTTATTTTATACTTATCGTGTAGTTTATCATTTTATTTATATTTATATTTAAATAAATTTATTTATTTATTTTCCTAATTGGTTTTCATTTATTTTTACTAACGTTGACATTTTTATGTATAATTTCCCATTAGCAATTTTTTAAACGACAAACACTGGTGCGCACACTTGCCCCGAACGATTCTAGACGTGAATCATCAATGCGAAAAATGCCAAAAAGCAAGCAGGAATTAATGAATAATTATCGAAGAATAATCACTCAATAATTAATACGAAAGTAAAAAAAAATAAGTACGAAAATTATGACCTTTTTAGTAAAACATTAACAATTTTGGTATCGAAGAATCAAACTTTCAGGTTCGTGAAGCTCGGGGGTGAAAAATTGCAAAAGGGGTAGTTCACACATACTCGATTGCGTACAGATATGAAAAAAAAATCGAAGTTCCATACATTTATAGATGACGCGGCAGTGGTGGTAGGAAGAACACAACAATGCTTAGGAAACAATGAGGCGACTCGACAGGGTGTGATTAAGGCACCCGGGAATAATAATCAGGATAATGACGGGCCTAGATCCACCCCCCTTGGTTTCTCCCTGTCTAATAGTCAACCGTGGAGGATGGGGTTGCTCGGAACTCGCGGGACTCTTTTGCCGGTTGGGCGGCCAGTTTGCCAGGTTAATTGTCGTCTGGCGTGTTGGACGTTCAGAAAAACCGAGGAAGGGAAGAGGGGGGGGGGGGGGCGAGGAGAGACGAGGAGAGGACCGGTAGTTTATTCGGCCACACGCAAATGTCACCGAAAGGCACGAAAAATATTTGAAAAAAAAAAATAATAATAATAATGAAACCTCAATGTCGAATTATCCCGTCTGCCTAAACCGTTCTTCATTTTTTTATTCCTCATCAACCCTTATTTTCATCCCTCTCGACTTCGGCTCGATTGAAAATGCAGCTCGCACAAAACCGATGTACAGATACGAAGCTGATGACAAATAATAATGGTTTTCTTACTTTTTGTCGAATTATTCAACGACCTCTGATTTATGTATTTTTCAGGAATTATTATTTTTTTTTTTGGTCCATATTTTATTAATCAGGGTTTTCGTATTTATTTGATTTTTTATTATTTTTAATTTTACTTGCTTTTCCACTTTTTTAAATTTGTCTAATTAATACATTTTTCGTAATTTTTCTAATGACTGAAATCGAGTATATTCAACAGTCAAGCCTGGTAATTAGTTTATCCCAATTAATAGGTTCCCAGTTTTTCCTCGGGAACCCTTTTTCAGTTCTGAAATTCCGCTGAGCTCTTAGGGAATTCATTTTTCTTATTATTATTGTCCAGGGTCATAAAAAAGATGGTCCAACATAAGGAATCGCAAAATTTTGGAATAATCAACTTTCGGGACGATTCCATAGCGATCGTAGGTAATGGAGCGAAACGTGGTCTTTCGAGAGGACTGGACGTCGAATTCAGAGTGCACGGAGAATAAGCACAAACTCGTATCGCCATCCCCCACAGTCAGGATTATATTTAGGCGTCGTAAAAGTAAATATGTGCTCGTTGGAGCCAACTCGCTCATTACGGGAGCCAGCATTAACGCTGTTCACCAGGGTCTTTATCTTCGTCGTATCTTTTCATCCTCGCTCGTCTTCTCCTATTCATTTTGCCTATGAGCTCTGTGACGGCTGGAAAAGGAGACGGCGTCTGCCTCTGCATTTCGTGGGCTTTTATGAGGAATCGCGTGATCGAGGATTTTGTTCAGCTTTCATTGGCGTATGAAAAAAAAAAAAAAGAAAAATTGTTGGAACTCAAAGAAAGCCAAACAAAGGCAAAAAGAAAACCCAAACCAAAAAATGAAGAACGATTAGAAAACTCAACTTTTTTTCTGACATTCGTCAATGACGTAGCAATCAAACGAAAAGTTCCAAGCAAATTGGATTAATAAATAGACGTCACATTCCGGATCTTAAAATCCTCAGGAAGTCGAAAAATCTCGATGAACGTCGAGGTTTTCGGACTGAACGAACATCTCATTTTCTCCTCCCTCATTTGGCTAATTGGCCGAGTCTCGAGGAGAGAAACGTTTGCTGGTTGGCTGAGGGAAAATCCGAGAGGGTTGGTGGAGGTTTCCCGCACAATTTCCATCAGCCTAGGTTGGTTGTACCAAGCGAGAGAAAGAGAGAAAGTTAGAGAAAGAGAGAGGGAGAGGGAGAGGGATGATATTGAGAGAGGGTTGGATGTGGAGTCTCGTTTTCAGAGAGGGAGGTGTCTATTGCCACCGAGAGTACAGAGAGGTGGTCATGGTGACGAGACAAAGGGGGTAGAGCGAGTATCAAAGAGAGAGAGAGAGAGAAAGAGAGAACAAGGGGAGAGAGGGAACAGAGAAGAGGTAGGCATGCAAAGCAGGCGGTGAGTTCGAGCGGTCCTGCGCAGAGAATTCACGTCGAGTACTCCTCTCACCTATCCGTGTCCCTCGTGGTCCTTCCCTTTCCTTCTCCACCTTAAAAACCTTCAACAATCACAAAAACCACATCCCGACGTCAAAACGAAAGAGATTCCGCACTGAGGCACTATCTGAAACGCGAACACGTGTCACTCGATCACAATCGCCCAACCCAAACCCAAAACCAAACCCAGTTGATCATGATCGATTTTCCGAAGATGATCAACGATCAACGATGCGGAATCAGGCCATTGGAGTCTCTCAACGATGATAAATCCAACCACAACTGTCAACTCGTCAACCTTCCAACCCTGATCCGATCGGCTCGTGTCATCAATGACACCGACCAGTAGTCATCAATCGCCCATTCAATTTCATCAACGATCTTGAATCCTCTGACGGGCTGACTATTGGGTTTCGTCTTTTGTTGTTTTTATCGGATCCCAATTTTTCGCGGAGGTTCCGAGTAAAATGGCTGCTAGTCGCTCCGGCGCGCCTGAGCTACTGGCTTTGCCTCCCTCGTTTGGGTCTCTTGCTCTCTCTCCACCACCAGCTATTCCAACTCACCCACTCACCCACCGCGCCGCACACGCACACTCCTACGCCAATACTTTTATCCAACCGTGTACAGACTTAACCACGTGACCGTGTGCACATTACCAACACACTCGTACACTCGAGAAAGCGCCACTAATTTCACCCGATAGTGAGCAACTCACACATGTGGCTCAGGTCGAGGAGGGGGAGGGGGAGGTGGTTGGTTGGAGGAAACTACGAGCTTGTGTAAAACCCACACAGACCCAACGAGCTAAGACCCCCCCTTGGCGCGCACGTGTTTACGCGCAGAACAGCTGAGAGCTTCGAGGAAGTCGAAAAAGACTTGCGCCGTTTTACCAACCGAGAGTGAGAGTCGAAGAAAGCTGAAGAGAGAAATAAACGAGGGTTCAAATATATGTATATTTTACGTAGGTACGTCTCAGTTTGGAAATTGCGTTTTTACGACTGTCGCACTTTGATTAAAGCGAAGAGAAACGGGTTTGTATCAGCTTCGAATACGAGGAATATCTCGATATCGGGATTTTGCTATTTTTCAAAATCGAGTTTCTCGAGGATGGTCGAGTTTTTTGGAAAAAGGGAAGTATCAGGACCTAGAGGATACAGGGAAGAAGGGGTTGATGGTTTTTGTTCGCGGGTATAATAATTTGACTCGGAGAATAGTTCGTTATTGTCAGCCAACTGGAACTTTCAAGTAGAAATTAGATGTTTTATCATCAATTACGAACTTTTCGTGACTGTTTTTCGACGTTTTGTAACATTTTTCATACTTCAGATTGACGGAGGAATTTCGATAGAAAATTGTCAACCGTAGATAATCACATCGGAATTTATTGCAAATTATTGCAAAATAAAAAGAGTATAAACGCTCGAGCCAACCAACCAAGAAGGTCAATTAATTCGAAAGGAACGAGCTACGGTGAATCGAGTTTGCGAAAGGGACCCAAGAAAATCTTTATTTACATCGGGTTTTCTAATTGCTCATTAAACGACGTTGATCGTCCGTGCGAGCAGGGGCAATTTCGAAACGTGTGCAGAATTTTCTTGGCTCGATTCCGAGCTTCGGAAAACATCGAAGAAATTCGAAATTCGAGAGGAAAGGGAAAAAGAGGGGGAAGGGGGGCGGGTCATAGCAAGGAAGAGCTGTAAAGTGTTCGATGGCAAGAAAATCAGCACTGTGACGTGTCTGGAAGCAGAGGCGGGTAAGAAAGCTTTCGAATCGACCGGCTGCGAGGGGAAGAAAAAAAAAGGAAATACGAGAAGAGACTCGTGTGAGACACGCAGACACGAATACGAATTACGTCTGTTTCCACTTGTATCGGTGTGGAGGTTCGTAACGGCCGAGTACTCGCCAAGTAGTTAAAGAACGTGTATGGACTGACGTACACGAACCAGCACGTATCTTGAGCGACACAAATTACACTCTTTGTCCATCGGTGTCACTGCTCGAATTAATTCGGGTCGTTAAAGCTCTTACGTAACTTCGAAGGGTCGAAAAAAATATTAAACATTTTTTTTTGCACCTATTATTCACAAAAATGAACAATTGGAAATTCACTGAACACTCTTGACCCACAAAAGCTTTTTTTAGCTCTGCTGTCGTTGGAGTATATCACGATTTATTTATAACAATAAATATTTTTAAAAAAAGAGACTTTTGTTGAATTAAATTTGAACGATGGTTTTTACGAGTTTAGTGGATTCATTGATTATGTATAAATAATAACTATAAATAAATACATTAGATATTTATTAATTTATTATCTGTGAATAACAAAATAATTAATTTTGATGATTAATTTTGAATGGGTTTTTTAACGGGTTTATAATTCATATGCTATATTGTTATTTGTAAATAGAACATTAATTTTAAACTCGTTAAAACCATAATTTAATGTTGATTCGACAAAGATTTGTTTTTTGTTTGGGTTTGTTATGCATTATAAAATAAGTGAATTAATAAAAATATTCCACTGTTTTTTATTTCTAATTAGGAGTTGAAAAAACAAATTTGCTTCACTTCCTGTTGGGTTTTGTTACGAATCCGGAGAGTCTGACTAATCCGAATCTTTACTACTCCTAATACTAGCCTCTTTTTCATGGCTTTCATAGGAAAGATGTTCTCAGGATCTTTCAGAGGTCGAATTATGCGAGCTGCTTTTAAAAATAAGATAAACAAATAAGATAATGAAATCTGACGATCAAAAGTGAAAGATAAAGAAAGACCGCATCAATTTTCTGTACGAAGAGCTGTACCCAGAGATCGTGAATCTTTACACGTTCAGTCTTTGATCACATTTTGCACGACTGAGAGATCGATTGATGGAATTTGAAAAATCACAAACTTACGGTTCGAGCTGAATGATCGATCGTTTCTTGGTCTCGAGATGTGTGAGTGAGGAATTTCACGCCTCTTTCTCTCTCTCTCTTTCATTCCAATCCCCTCTCTATTTCCAGTTCTTCAAATGGAAAAAAATCCTTGAGGAATTTCGATGATAAATATCAAGAATTTTACATCTAAACATCTTTTTAAATTTGTTATTTTAGTAAAAAATGATTTATAAACAACTTAAATAAATAAATAGTTTTTTTGTTAAAATCAACGATGTCCTTGACTCGTCAAAAATCATTCAAAATTTAAGTACTAATTATTTACAATTAATACCCTCTTGAATAACATCTTTTTGATAAAACGTCAACAATGTTTTTTTTTATTAACCACTTTTTATTGATTTTATTATTATTCTAATTACAATTTTTAATTAAATTTATATATACATAAAATAAAATAAATTTACTATATAAATAAACGATAAATGAATAAGTAAATAATTACTGATCTATGTTCCTTAACTACTCATTATTCAGTTCGTCGTACCCATTGCTGATGAAAATAAATTTCGAGCTTGATTAAAAAGTCTTCGATTAGAAATATGAAAAATATTTCGATGCTGGTAAAAAGTTATCAATGACAGTTCGCACCGTCATTAAAAAACTTTGGCCAGCGTTTGGCAACCGAGATAGAAGGGGAAAGAAAAGAGCAGAACAAGAAGGGGAGGGGGGGGGAGAGCCCGAGGAGGAGATCGAACGTGGAAATAAAAAGAGACGGGGAAATTGGAGGAGAAGAAGAAGAATTAGAAATAAACAAGAGTTGTAAGCACACTCAGGGCTAAGAAAAGTACCACCCGCGGTGAAGTAGCGAACCGAGAAGCCGTTGCGCTCGGATAGGAGCAGCTGACGCCCCCGAGTTCTTTAATTAAAACTGACCGCTGCTTGCTTTTCTTCCCTGCTTATAGGAACGTAAGGGAAGGGGGAGGGGAGGGGGTAGATAAAGGATGCTGAGGAAAAGGGGGGGGGGGGGCAGCTTCACCCCATTGCGGCAAGCAATATCGAGATTTATTTCATAATACTTCTCTCTCGACTGTAACGTCCCGATTCTCTTCTCTCTCACTTTCTTTTTTTTTAATTGTATTTTTTTTTATTATTTTTCAATTTCATTATTTCCCGAAGTGGAATCGAAGAATACCGGCTGATTTATGAACGGCGAGTCCCGAGAGAATAAATCAAACGTCCGCCAATTTTTGTTATATAATAAAATTGTTTAAATAATTATTTTTGCTTCCGTGTAATTCGCGGATTTTTCAAAAATCATTTTGGATGTTTTTTGATCGAGTTATTTTTATTTTTAAGATTTGGAAGGAATTATGGATTGTTTATAAATTTTGGAGAGTGCAAAAGTACCATTTTTTTTTAGGTAAAGTATCGTGATTTTATTTGTGGAGAATAATTAATTGCAGTTTGGTGTGAATTATGGGTTTCCAATGTTGGGTTTTCATAGAAAATATTGTAGACCAAAAAATCAAATTTTTCTATGAGTTTAAAATTTTTATTTGAATTATGTGTTCAAAATAAATGTTGGGAAATTAATAAAAATGTTAGATGTCAAGAAATAAGATTTTTCGTTCCTGGTAAAAAATAATAATAAATTCCCTCATCTCTGGAATAAAACAAAAAACAGCTAACACGAAATTTAATGAATAACATAAATAATTATACTAGCAGTAAAAAACATTATAAAAATTCAAGATAAATTCATAAATCCGAGAGAAAAACAAATCCGATTTTTCCATAAACATAAAAAATAAATGACTAAACATTTATTCAACGTAAAACAAAATATTCTCGTAATAAAAAAAAATCATAATTAATCCAAAAAAAAAAATAACTAAAAATCCCTGGGAGACTGAATTTTGTTTAAATCGTTCGGAATTACATTTTTTCGTTGTTTTAACCTTCGGTTTCCATTGGTCGAAGGTTGGTGGTAATCCGGAGGGATATTGCTCCCTCGTAGCACCTTTAGTCTTTATATTAGCCTGAAGCTCCGACGGTAGAATATCTCGGAAAGCAACCCTCTCTCATATTAGAAAGAAAGGGATGAGAGAATCCGAGTATGAAACGGTGTCGCCTTCGTCGTGGAACGATCTCCTTTTTGGCGTCTCGCGCCGCGCCTCCTGAAAGAAAGCCGAGCACGATGTTTGGCCGGCAACTTGGCCCGCGCCATTGTTCCATCCCGTTTTGTGTGTTCGTTTTTTCTTTTTTTTTTTTTCTTCATTTACTTTTCCCTTTTTTCCTTTCT
>JAPYZI010000788.1:0-41771 GCA_030523105.1 Ophioninae sp. A BG-2022a
AAAAATTGAATTCTTTATTCTTGCTGTTTAATAAGTAAATTCATATGATTCAATTATTTTTATTCGTGAATATGAAAAACCAATTTATTTTCAATACTCTTCAATAAAAAAATTAATAAAATAAAATAAATACAATGAATCCGTTTCATGTACGTAAACTTGCTGATAAAAATATCTCAATCAAATCCTCCAATTACATACTTCATTTTTTTTTCATTCCTCAACAGAAAATATTTCCACGTAAACTTTTATTTTAAACATAAAATATTATAATATTGCCAATCAGCGAATATTTAGAAAAATCTAATATCGAATGTATACAATTTTATAAAAATGCCTAAAACCTCCATTAATAAATCACAAAGTTTAATAACTCAATAATAAGAATGTAATTGAATAATGTATACATCCAAAAATATGATAAACAAATATATGCATATTTGGTATATAATATTTCATTAAAATTACAATCATTAATTATAAATGATCATTACTTTCCATAAAAAAAAAACAAAAACAACAATTAATGCGAGAGAAATACTTCTAATCTGTGTTAGCTACGCAACGTTGCTGATTGGTCGGTTCTGTTGATACCAATCTCATTAAAAATGTCGTAAAACGTTTTCCGTTTGCCAGGGGTCGAATTCGGTGATTAAAGGTGTGTCACTCGGGTAGTTCGAAGATCAGGAGGATCGTGAGAGGGTGGTGAGGTAGTTTGTAACATCTACAAGGCACGTAGGCCGGGAATTTTACGAGAATTTCCGAGACTAATTTCTCGCACGGCGTGGCGGGGAAGGGGGGGGGGTGGAAGAGGGGTCTTGGAGTACAGAATGGCAAGAGGGTTTGGAGGATTCGAAGCGGCAGCCGAGCGTCGTTAATTTCTGACGTTAATTGCTAAGCCTGAAGTTTCTAGAAATTTCCTCTTACAGCAAGCCTATATGGAGGCGTTTGGGGGGGGGGGGGGGGGGGCGGCCCTTTTCGTGTGTCGAATCAACGCGAGTCCCTCGGCACAACTTAGCTTTTCCTCCTCAACTTTCAATCTCTTCGTGCCATTCGAGTGCTCCTGCTGTAATAGCCTCTAACCCTCGAATCCACGTGACAATAATCTCCTACGATATTCCAGTAAGACCGGAAGGGGATTTCCCGGTGAAAAACGGAGGAGATACGGAGAAGGAAACGCGCAGGGGCCAAACGAGGTAAACGTCAGACGAAGGTTCCCTCTGACAATGAGGGACGTCAGAGTTCTTGACTTCCGAGCTGTTTGCTTTTCCGCCATCTTTGCCCGCTTATTGCCCGTTGAATGAAGGACTTCGAGGGGTGTGCCAGCTTTTGAAGCTGCTGAGTTCTTTCGTATGTACGGGTTGGTCTGGTGTCCAATAGAGAAAAATAAATTCTTCGGATTGATAAGAGATTCAGACGGGACACCGAAATGGGTATTTCCAATTTCTGATGATTCCGTGAAAGAAATCAGCTTTGAAACAACCTGAGAATCGGCATTGTCAATAAGCAGATCAATGATGGCCTTCAATAGTGGATTAATCGAACCGAAGTCATGATTCACTTCCTATCTGCCAATGCTAGTGGCCTGAATGAATTGCCATCTGATTAGGGTCGAGCAATGGCTATTTCATTCAGCTCAATTCCGTTTTTATTGACTTTGAGGCAATACCCAAAGTTCCAGTGTTTTTAGCTAGTTACTACGGGTATCTCTCGTCAGCGCGATCCTAATTGACGTCTAAGGACCGACCAAGCCATGAGTCTGAATCCTCTAACTAAAAATTCATTGGGATCCCTCAATAGTGCTATAAACCGGTTGAAATCGTTTTTCAATGTATTCCGCTAATGACGGTTGCCTCAATGAATCGCCAATTCATGATTTCCCTTAAACAATTATTTAATTCATCCCAAGTCGGTTTTTACTGATCAGGCAATATCCAAAGTACCGGTTCAACTGATCACGATGGCAATTCATCAGGACTATCCAATTAGACGTGTACTCTCATCCAAGCCCAATTTACAAACCGTCTCCGGACTGTCATTTTTTTTATCCGAGAGCTTTTCATCCAGATCGTCATATCTACCAAATATCTAGAAACGTAAGTGGTATTCGATTCGACTACGAGAGATATCGGTACGTATGTGACGCGGAGTCCCGCATTGTCCCGAATCCCGTTGGTTTTCTGGGAGTGTGACGATGGTTGCTTACGAAGAGGATAACGGAAGGAGAAGGTTGTGTCGAGGGGGTGAAAAAGTGAGAGAGAGAGAGAGAGAGGAAGGACGAGGGTGACTCGCGACTGCTCTGGAAGCCCAGGGAAAACGGGAGGATTTGAGGCTAACGTCGAAGCTGGCAGGGGGGAGGGGGAAGGGGGTGAAAGGACAAGGTGGGTGGGTACACGCGAGGGGAGAGACGACGTCTGGGTAACTCCGCACACGGCACACAGGAACAACCCCTATCGCCTCGTTCTCATACGAAACTACGAAGCGACGGAGACTTTACTTACTTACACCCTTATCCCCTCCAGCCCGGTTTCCTTTCCAGCACTGCGAGGGAAAACTCGAAGCCTCGGGCACGATCCAACCACCCCCCGTACTTCCCCACCCAACCCACTCTCTATTTCTCTCTCTTTCTCTTTCTCTCTTTCGTGGCATCCTTGCTGAAACCTCCAGGCCGAGAGAGGGGTGCGGACCGAAAGAGACGAGGATAGAAGTAAGCTCGTAGGTATTTCACGTAGCGCGCGCGCAAAAGGCACAGCGTAACGATTTTCTGCTCCTTCGAAGGAATATGAAAGGCGATATTTGCGCTGAACAGCCTCCCTCTATTCCTCACCCCCCACTTCGAACTCTTCGTGGGCTTCCCTCGTCGAGTATGGACGAACCGAGTCCGACCCGGACTCCGTTGAAACGAGGGAGAAAGACGAAAGGTTCGTAAAGGGGAAGAAGGGGGACGAGAGGGAGAGAAAGACACCGTCTAAATCTCGGGAAAGAGGAACGGGGAGAGAACATTTTCAAGCATCGAATGCACCGTTGAAAGGAGAACGGGAAAAGTTTAGGTTGATGGCGTTCACCGACCAGAAAACTCGCCGCGATTCCCAATGTTTGACCAATCGGAATTCCTAGTTCATTTTTTGTTTGCACTCTTCACTTGTAACTGGTAGTTAAACGGGGCTAATGAAAAATAGTTGAAGTTTAAGCGAACAGCGACGAACGTGGATACAAGTTTTCGATTGTCGGTTGGGAAAGGGTGCCGCGTAAAGGGCTAGGGGTTGGAAGAAGAAGAACCCAAAGGTTGGCGCCACGACCCTTCTCGCATCCCTCCACCGATCTTTACCCGGCTCGCGAGACTTAGAGTTGGTAATTAAATACAAGGAAGCTTGCTTGCGCCTAGCGTTTCTCTCGTCCCGTGTTACCTTAACCCCCAACCCCACTACCCCTCGGGCACCTCTCTCGTTCCAACATCCACCAAGCGCGTTGTCTCTTTGCCTCCCTCTCCGCTGATGCTGCACAACTACTCTTCTAGAGACCTGGATGTCTGTGCGCTCCTAGGAATACCGGTGGAGCACAGGCTTTCCTATTTAATTCGAGACTTCATTCGATTTACGTGAGAACGCGGATTGGGCCCGAAGCTCTTTCGGGCTGCGCCATGTACACTCGTAGACATCCCTACCACTGGGATGTATGTAAACCGTTAGAGGTGAAGTTTCAAGCCTATTTTCAAGATTCCTCTTTCGAGGGGTAGTAATCAGGGATGTGGTTGGAGGGAAAATTCTTTTGGTCCTTTAATTGGACATTGAACGATGGGACGTTGGGGTTCATTGGGAATATCGATTCAGTAAGGGTGGTTGGATATTGATGAAGAAACAAAGTGCCATCGAGGCCAATATCAGTATCAATTTAGATGTTTTCTCGTGGACAATAAAGCGACCTGGTACAAGGTACACATCGGAATTGAGAGGACTCTCAAGGAAAGCCGGAAGAGGACGCGGCAGCCACCCTCTCGCAAAGGGGTGACTGCCATTATTGGCAATAACAATATTACACGAGCCCATCTAGTCTTGGGGCCGCGTTTCCAGCGGCCTCTCTCGCTCACCGTCTATCTTACCTGCTGCACATAGCCCCCCCAACCCAACCTCGAATTTTCCAACCCCCCATCGACCCACCCCATTCGCGTTAGGACCCTCTCTCTCTCTCTCTCCTCTTCTCTTCTCTTCCATCTTGCCCGATACCTTGCTATCCACCCTCAAACTCGATTCTCGTTCGGAGCGCACTATACACCGAGGAGAGCACGTGAACACAGAGGCAAAACGTAGGACACGTACATACACACACACATACAGATGCACATTTTGCGCCTTCCACGACGGGGCGATGTTCACCAGGCGAAATTTCATTCCTTCGGACGAGCATCCCGCGATGCGACGCTACCAGTATCGCACCGATGGTGGCCCGACCCCGGTATACCACCTATAACCTGTTGGGACTCGGGGTGGTAGCTTGGGTGCCTTCTTGGACGGGATCCGAACCTCGGTGCTTCACTCGGAACGGTAATTGTCCTCGCTAAAAGGCAACCCCGAACCTGCTGCATCTAGGGTGCAATGTGGATGGGGCCTGCTGGAAGAGCTGGGGTACGAACAGGCAACCTGGAGAGCCTGAAGCTTCACGGGCGTTAAAGGTCTTCAGTCGGTAGGACAAAGTGAAGATACACCAGACAATGAGCCAGACGTTACGGGGCTTGGTATGGGCTCCAATGAAAACCAGATAAATGCCGCGTAGGGGATGTTACGGAAAGCCAACTTCGTTTCCACCTACCCCCCTACGAGTATATAAGGAAACTGCGTGAAAGAGCTAATCATGCCTGGAGAATAAGACCGCTTATTAAAAGCCAGCCTATCAGAAGTGCTCCAGAAATTGCTCGGGTAAGCCTTGGATCATCAAAAACGAAACGTAAAATACAAGTTCAAGGAGTGAGAGTCGAAAGTTCAATATAGGTTCCCTCTTAACGTTGGATGTGCGAATCCTACTTTCCTCGAAAATTGAAGGCCTGACTGTCGGGGTCGAATACGATTCTGTAGACGGCTAAGCCTCTGCGATATGACGAATCGATTAATCCCAAAGCAAAGAGGACCGGCAACGACGCTCCTGCAATTCGAGAGGAAAGCCTTCAGCCGTATTCAATCCAGCCCCTTCCTCAAGCCTGCACCTCGAACTCCGGTTTTGGTGCCGCGATACGTGGACTTTCCAACAATGTTATAAATTCGCGGAGTCCGCAGCAATATCGTACGTGAAATAAGGACGAAAGAGCCCACAAAAGGGCATACGGAAGGTAGAAATAGCCGCCGTCGTATTCATCCCCGTGGCTCGTGGAACTTTCGTTGGATAAGAGATCGCGAGAGGTTGGGAAGCGGGGGAGGGTTCTGGGGTGGTTAGTCGGTGGGTGGTCGAGACCTGCCTCCGGCAACGCCTAATCTCGTTCTAAAATCTAATTCCGCCAACAATTTCTAAGCCGGTCCATTAAAATTCTAAGCACAGCCGGAGAGAGCAGCCGAAGCAGCACCAGCGGCCCAGAGTGGAAAGAGACCGGGGGTTTGGGGCTATGTAGGGAATGTGGCGAACCGAGCGAAAGAGGGAAGAACAGAGAGGGAGGGAAAGAGAGAACGAATCGAAAGAGAAAGAGAGAGAGAGAGAGAGACAGGGAAAGAGGAAAGAGTCGAGGAGGGAAAGCCTAGCAGTTCGGAGGGTTTGCGAGAGGAGGGATTTCGGGGGTGAAGCTACGGAGAGTTGAGAGTTGTGAAGAGTGAGAGGAGAGCATAAGACAGAGTACGAGTGGAACGAGGGTGTAGCAAAGGACAAGGAAAGGATAAAGATGGAGGTATGGAAGCGTTGGAAAGATGGAAAGAGCTGGTGGGCCGTCGGATGTGTAGCCCAACCACCCGTTTTGCCCACACACACCCTTAACCATTGTCCATCTCTGTCTCTGACTCGTTGGGTTGAAACAATAAGAACCGGCTGGTACGAAGCGAGGGAGCGAGAGGGATGGAAAATGAAGTATGGTGGAGAAAGACAGGAGTCGTTCGGTGCTCGCCCTACCGGTTGTGTCTCCTTCCACCACTTTTCCTTGGTCCGCCTCTGCAACGGCATCGTCTCCCTTTCTCACAGTACCCCCCCGGTGTGCCCCGCTACGTCGAGCAACCCCACACCCCCCACCCCCGCGTTTCGGGCGGTAAGAACGCCGTAAAAGCTCACCTCTCGCCGCTCGAGCTTTCATTGGCTCAGCCCCGTTGCGCTCTACCCTTCCTTTCTCAAACCCCTTACCGAACCCCCATCCACTAACCCTCCCCCTCCTGCCCCGAAACACCCTGTGTTCACCCACCATCTCCTTTTCCCGTTCCTTCAAAGCTCCTCGACCCAACCACCACCCCATCGGGCCGTCGGTGATATCTCGCAAATAGCGAAACGGAACGAGACGTATAAGCATTCAGCGCCCGCCGCCGACGCCGCCGACGCCGCCGCCGCCGCCGCCGGTAAAGGACGTTTTCATTGAGCCGTCTTATTGTAGCCGAGCGAACTGGTAAAGTTCCAACCCTGTACCGCCTGTATGTACCGCTAAAGGAGGAAGAGGACGGGGGGGGGGGGGGGGGTGGTTGCCCACGCTTTACCGACCAGGAAAAACAACGCGTCCTCGAGGGGAATGAAAAAGGAACGAGAACACGTTTTTTATAGGGGGAAACACGAATACTTCGATCCCTTCGTGTACTAGGAGGAACGGTCAATAAGAATGGGACGGAGGGGGAGGGGCTATGCAAAAGCGAGGAATAGACGTAGTATCCTTTGGATAGTTCTTTGCTCAGGATATTTGCTATCGGGGTAGCTACTTATCTATTTTGTTTTTTTTTTAATTAATTGTTCAATTGCTTGAAAAGTAATTTTAGTTTATTTGTCATCAATTAAAAATAATTTTTTGGTTATAGAAAGTGAGTTTTGTTCAATGAAGTAACTTCCAGTTGGTTCGATCAAGGTTTCCCATCTTTCGGACAACTTTGGCATTCCTGTCTTATTGGGAGTCCACCTCAACTTTGGTTGATTCTATTTATTCGTCAATTACGACTCAAGGTCATCGATAACCTCGGTGCCCCTGAGAGAAAAAAATCAACACAGTGGAATTTTTTTAAACAGTTGACAAGTCGAGGAAGTTTGATGTTTTGGACTCTGCTGAAGTTCTTTTATGGACTTTTGAACCGCTTATGCCCTGATCAAGGTTGACTCTTTAACACGATAGTATATTTTTTTCATTTAGCTGATGAGTAGTAAAAAATGATGAAAATTTTTACGTTGAAAACCGACATTACTTTTCTGCCAACCTAATATATCCTAAGTAAGATCGAAGACTATCGACTATTTTCATTAGTGGTAATGGAGGGCTTGAGTACTCGTCATCCACGACCTTCTTTAATGATCGACAGGAAGCTCCAGTATTCTAGATAATCCAATTGACCTTCTTTCGTAATTGATTTTCCAATAAAGACACGTTTGGTACATGCTGATGGATATTCCTGAATATACATGATCCAAGGTGGGCCAGAGTTTCTCCTTTATCCTCCATGGGGTACCTGCTTGATCCTAGAAAAGCTTGAAGACCGCGTTTTCATCACTTTCATTCATAGAGCCAAACAGGCACTTTTGATGCTTAGTAAAAAACGATAGATATTCTTCAAGATCTATAATGAAAAGTGGGCTGCACTTTTGTCCGCTTCTTCATTCTTCACTGATCTTCTAAAACCTGCAAACTCTTAGGTAACACCGAAGTCGATCTATCGACCTTTTTCATTGATTTGTTTATTGGGTCGTCAGTAGAGACCTTTCGAGGACTTTCCATATACAATGAACATTCATGAAGTGTGCATAACGAAGATTTACCTGAAATTCTACTTTTTTGTGATCATCAAGCAGCTACAGCGTCGCAGCTGATCCTGATGGCTAGTTCTCGACTACAGTCATCCACGTTGCAAACACCCAGTACTTAATACTTTTCTACTCTTTTGGTACTTTTCATGGAAGATTCTTTAAATATATACGAAAAAAGTTTGGCAAACCTGGACCTTCTACTTTTTTATTGATCATCACGAAGCTGCAGTATCCTGAATGGCTTTGATGACTATATTTCGACTGCTATACTAATGAAATTTCCAGTCACTCACCAGGTACCGTAAGGAAGGCTCTTGGCCAGTAGATTCGATGGTATTTGATCGCTTTGGTTATCAGTTGGTCCCGAAGCCCTCCGATCCTTTTTACTAGCCATTAGCTAGCGGGATTTACAATTTAGCATTGAGAACGATGTTCGCGATGATAATAATTAGGATAATAATAATCGTAGTCACTTTGCTCGGGGAATCCAAAATCTCGGGAGTCTTAGTATCCGCGGGAGGTCGCGGGAAGGGTTTCCCCAGTGCTCTTTAAACCCCGTTGCGTTGGGGCTACCCTCGATCCCTCATTCTCCGTCATCATTCAAAGACTGTAGCGAAAAGCGGGTTCGAGGGAGTTGGAAAAGGACAGAAGGATGAAGGGACAGAGGGAACTAATAGAGACCAAGTATAAGAGGACCAGCGTAGGGTTGGAAGGAGTTGAAAACATCGTGCTCGCAGAGCAAAGGACTAAGGGCTTCGTGGAATGAGGCAAGATGAGGATGAGGAGTTGTACCGGGAGGGTGGTGGTGGTTTCTCAAGTGCTGCCCCGCTTCTGGCGCTGTTTGAGTTCGAAATTACGAAGCGAGAGAATTTATACGCTGGTGCCGCCTGTTCTTGCTTGTCAAGGGGTGGATTGGGCAGAGGGTGCGAGGAGAAGGTTGGAAGTTTCATTTATTTAAGGCATCTTGGCGAAGGGCGAAGAAGAAGAAGCATCCACCCAGAGAACGTCGCGGAGAAAGGGTGGAGGAGGCGAACGGAAACGTCAACGACGATGGAGGAAAGCTTCACGCCTAACTCGCGCGCTGTTAAACGCCTCTTTCCCTCGCAAATCCCCTGCCCTCCTCCTGCCCCGACACCCTCTTTCATTATGCCACGGAAGAATTCCACCAGCCACGTTTGCAGAAACCTCTTTGTCCCCGTTCCGTTCCAAGCATCCGCGCTTTCAATGTATCAAGCCCAGTATTTCATTATTGCTGCAACTAAAGCAACCTCCCTCCCTCTCCAATCCCTCCTCACCCATCCATTCCAACTGAACCAACCCCCATTTTGTTGGCTTACAAAGATTTCCGTCATTTTCAAGATATTCGTGACTCGCATTGACGGAATACGAGAAATAATTGGTTTTTCGAAAACGTACGTTTGACGAAGCTCCTCGAGGTTGGCTCATACAGCTAGGAAGGAAAGGCTTTGTCTACGAACTTCACGCGAGCTTCTCGACTATAAGGAGCTGCATAAAGATAGGGGTTGGTTGGTCTCGGGTTGGTTCTGGGGTGGTGGCGAAAATCAAGTGGTGCGAGTTGGGCAGAAGTCCCTGTTTCGCGATTATAATTTAACGACGGGCGACGACGCTTTTGCGGGAACGAAGCGAAGTTGGCCTCGGAAATCAATGCGAAGACAAAAGCTTGAAACGACGTCGTGTACCGGGCATAACGAAGGGGAGTTGGTTTTTGGTATGGGAAGAAGCCGCGTTACCGGCTGGTTCTCGTCGTTCCGTGGCTGTTTTGAGCAGTCTGGAATATAAGGGACTTTCGTGAAGGACCTGGGGATATAGGTGGTACTAAAGGATGTGAGGTTAGCCGGGGGGGTGGGGTGGGCGGTGGGGGCGAGCAACGGTTGGAGATGGGGGGGATGGTCCACCGACGCCAAAGGCGAGAGAATCGTCGGGGTTCTTGGTGGCTATGTAAGTATACCGCGGTGCCAGCTCAAATTCTACGCTCTCTTCTGTTGCCTTTCATCCTGTTTCCTGCTAACACCGCAGCCTGATGACTCTCAGCGACGGAGTCGTATTTTCCTTCGAGATAATGCCCTTCGATAACCGGAGGGAGAAACCTTGGAATTAGGGTGGTAGAATTCAATGTTGGGGAACAACCGAGTTCTTCGTGTCTACTAGGGTGCTGGATGACTGATTGGGTTTGTTGGATTTTTGGAATTAACGGTTGATCATTGAGCCGAAAAGCGTCATTTATCAAAGTCACGGTTTTTATTCGACCTACGATCAAACTCTTCACCCTGGTAGCAAAAGTTCTCAATTTGATTCTTCATTTGTCTTTTGGTTGGTCAATATCCCCAATGGAAATATCGGTCTTTTACGGCCGGCTAATCGAGCGAAACAACCTTTTTATTCCGATTTGCCCAGTCGCTAAGGGAACGAAAATACTGAAGGACATTTCATGTCTGGTTTGTACCGGAGATGGCTCCAGTCCAGAGGGCTCATAAAAAACGGACAGCGGCGTTCGAAACCTAACTACCCTTTGGGCTACTCCGCGATTCTCTACCCTCGAGCTCCCGCAATCCAGTCGACGGAAAGAGAAACACCACGCGGAAAGAGAAGCTTGTCCTCTCTGGACTGGACCAGAACTGGGGGGTGTATATATCGTTGACCGTTCAGAGTAGGGGAATCAACCCAAGCATTTGTGGTCCGGGTATTAAGAAATCTCTGCGGACGTTTGGCGGTCGGCCAACCGAATTCCCGGCGAATTAAAATACCGTTGCCGCGAAAACGCGAGGGCTATCTCGGATGCGTGACTATTCGCTGTTCTCGTACTGTTATCCTCTCAAAACTTGACAAACGGGTCTTCAATTTCACTTCGTATCGTGGATTATCATTCAAACTGAACGACTTCATCAGTAGAGAAGTAAACCCCATCATTCTCCAATTTCTGTCAGAACGTAAAACCTGCTCCAATCAATCAGCAAATCTGTTACCCTCACAATTGGAGATTCATTGATTTGAGGGCATTCGCATTCTTAGAGCATGATTTTTTTGGACGATTAGGTTTTATCAGATACCTGAAATCGTCATTAATACTGACACCTAACGATGAATCTTTTGAAAACTACTCAGGATCAGGATCTTCCAAAAGAACAACCTCTGAAGGAAACCTAAGATCATCAGTCCCCAATAAGCTCGATGCTAGGTCCTCTATAGACAGTTCCTGACGAGTCCCTAGTCAAATTGATCATCCACCTTCATTCCCTCAAGTTTGGGCTTTGGAATATTTTCCACAAGTTCAAACTGTCAATCCCAATCATCCATCAAGATATAAAAACTCTAATGACATCTTCAAGGATCAACTCGAATAAACTCAGCCTTGTTCAACGCCACTTGCGTCAGTTGCAAAATCGTTTCGACAGGATTCCATTTGATTCTTCGTTTCTCCTGTCTTTCCAAGACGTGAAGAGTCCTCCTCCACAGAGTTAAGTTCCAGGAACCTCTTCAGGTTTCCCTCGATGCAACCACCCCTCATGAAGAGACACCTTCCATATACGCTTTCCACACCCGCGTTGTTGGAGTTTTACCTCAATGTTTCTGCGCGAGATGAAGGGTGAGAGGTCGCGAGGAAAATGGCGCGGCGGAGGGGCTGGAGGGGGAGGGGGGAGATGGCTGCGGAACCAGAACCTGGCACGCTGGTGAGGATGACTGTAATGCAACTTCGCATCATGCTACGAAGCGTTTGCGAATCGTGCACAAAGTCGTAGCTCGCGGCCCTTTCATTTGTGAACGAAATTACAGAATAAGGCAGTCGGTAGGGGTTTCGTGAGATGGTACGGGGAAGGAGGGGGCTCGGGGGAGGAACGCTCCTCCAACGATTCGGAATGGCAGAAGTGACTCTGGATTTTCAAGGACCCCATAGTTGGGACATTATGGGTGTATATATATATATTTATATATATATATATACCCTTATATATATATACAGCCTTGCTCAAAAGTATTAGGCACAAATGAGTTTTCCATTCGGACGAAAAATCAAATATCTCGGCGAAAAAAAATTGTACGCGAATTTAACAAGTGGACTTATGAAGCGGACGAGCCTTGCTGTGTTTTAATGTTTAATTTTTTTGTACCTGGTATTTAATTTTAAAACAAATAGCAGTTTTTTACGATTTTTACAGTTGGGTAAATTGGGGATTATTACTAAATTAATGATTTAGTGATAATTCATGATTTTTCATGTCTCAGAGGTGGAGAATTAATTCATTTACTGCGTGAACAATTTTATACTAATGGGTTTTCGACCACCTACACCTTAAGGTACATGAAAGAAGTAAAGTCCTGTATTCGTGAATTTCAGTAACATTTGTGCAAAATATACTCAATAATTGAAATTCAATAAAATTGGATAGACTCAACAATTGAAATTAAATAAAATTCAATTAACTCAACAATTGATATTGAATAACATTGAATTAACTCAACAATTGAAATTAAATAAAATTGAATTTATGAATCAATACAAAATGTACAATTGATAATTATAAACAATGTCAATAAATATTTAATTAAAGAAAAGTATTTTTTCGTATGAATGAAAAAAAACTGATTATCAACAATCCTCACAATTTGTTGTTTAATATTTAATTTATTTGGTTTAAATATTTAATTGAACAATTTTAATGAAACGCGAGTTTATTCGCGAGTTTTTTCAACTGGAGAACAGTACAAGTGCCTAATACTTTTGTACAAGGCTGTATACGTAGATCGAAAGGGTCGCCAAGTAAGCCGAGACAAGGAAGAGAAAGATCGTTCCTAGCGCCGTTCTAGTTCTAAAGCGAATACGGCCTCAAAGGAAATTAAGGAGCATTCACTACACCGGAGGAGCTTCCACAGAGAAATATCGTCACTGATGCGGAATACGGAAAGAGAAAAGCCAAATGCACGAGACGAACATAGCTCTGCCTCCCATGCACGACGAAAAATGATAAAAGTACATCCTTCGTTCCTACCGGAAGGCACAATCGCACTTTGACAAAGTGCATTGACTATTCTCCTCATGCCTTTCAAAATCTATTTTTTTCTTTCACTCTACCAATGAATTATAGAAATGAAGCTTCACTTTGCAAAATAATTTACAAATCGAAGACGTTGTGCAATTTTCGCCATGTGCTGTTTGGGTTTATTTCTTGGCTCCAGTCAAATTCATAATACCGCTGAAGTTCGCAACCTTGTAATGCAACGAAACACTTTTTTCCAAATTGATAAAAATGTTTTTGCTATTTTTTTTTTTTTTTTTAATCTGTACAAAATATTTTTACAGTTTTGTTTCAAATTGCTATTTTATATTTCGGTAATTTTTTTTTCAAATTGCTAAAGATAAGATTGCATTTTTTCCAAACTAAACCCAAACAAACCCAAACTGCCAAAAATATCAACGCTTTTCCAAATTGCTGTAAATATTTGACTTTTTGTTTCCAAATTGCTAAAAATATTGTTGCAAACATTCTTACCACGATAATTCTCCACGTAGTATTTCTATATAAAAATATAACGTAAAGATTTGTTTAATATGAAATTAAAATATTATTTCTTTTAACATTATGCGACTTTTTCAACGTTGTATAATTATAATTATATTATATACAATTTTCGAAATTTATAATTTAAATAAATATATTACTATTTATTTTCCCTATAAGTGTGTATATTATGGGTCAGGGGGGGGTTGATATATACAATATACATTTGTGTGCGAGGGTTTTATATATATAAAATAAATATATATATATTTTCTCGGCGAGGGCGCGAGCGCTGCAAGGAGTCGCGCATGACGGGGCTTCGTCGTTTTTCCTCCCTTATTTCGCGTTGAACCCGTGGGGTGAGTCTCTGGTAAGACGGGGGTGGCAGCATGGCCGCTCGCTCACCCGGGACTCCGCCCTCGAGTCGACGGCTCTCGTAGGGGAAACGCGAGACGGAGAAGACGACGTCGACGACGACGACGACGACGACGACGACGAAGGCGAGGGTAGGTGAGACGTAACTTGCGATACCCAACGCCATAACCGCGTACGGCGATCGCATTATACTCAAAGAACGAGTGCGTCGTCGCCGCGTCCTCGAAAGATCGACAAAAATTGCATGGTTTTCGTTTTTCGAAATTTAGCACGATTTTTTTTTATTTCGTCGTTACTTTTTGGTCATTTCTTTTTGTTATGGTGGTGCAGATTTTTTTAATGAAGGAAAACGAGTTCTAAAAGATTTTGAATTTTGAGGAACTTTGATTTTGTTATAAAAATAATTTTGAAATTTAGTAGTCCTTTAAAAAATTCTTTTTTAATTTTGTAGAATTGACAAAAAAATATGATTTTTACAGACTTTGTAAAAAAAGTTCGAATGGCGTAAACCTCTCAAACGAAAGGTCCAAAAAATGTAACACGTTTTGTCTTAATACTTTAAAAAAGATTTGCAAAATTTGCCTTTATTTGAAAAAAACTGTTATAACGTAATAATAAATAAAAAAAGATTGCCTCTCCTAATAAAATTCTCATAAATAAATGTTGCAGTTAAATTCAATCGCAGTTTTTTTTTTCAAAATAGAAAAAACCGAGTTCAATTTCGCAGGCCTTTTTTAAGTTGCAAATTTATTTATCAGAATTCTCGACAGACAAAGTTTTTAAAAATATTTATTATTAATAGATCAATACATTTTTTACAGAAATGAAAGAAAACGAGTAAAATATAAAAAACAAAATTGTTGTATTCCAAATTATTTCTCGAGACATTTCGGGGATAAACATTTTTTACGAACATTGTTATTATTAAATTTTTACCTTGATATTTCGTAGGAGCTTTCAGAGTTCCATTGACGACGTCGATCCGTCACTGATAACGACAAATATCCACTAAATCACCCAAAAAAAATAATTCAACTCGAATTCCTCCGAACAAAAACAAAAAAAAAGATTCTTACCCAAGCTTTTTATTTTCGTTTTCCCAAAAAAACGTTTTCTATTTCCAAAAAAAATTAATTCAATTAATTCATTAAAAAATTGAATAAATTGAATTATTTTTATCCCGTTTATTTTTCGTCGGATAAATTTTCGTCGAAAATTTAAAACAGCCCTTATGAAGGGTCAAAAAACGTTATCAAGAAGTACGAAAAAAAAAAAATACAATTTCGCGTCAGAAGTTACCGAGGCGGAGGAGATCGTAAAGCGAGGCAATGAGTTCGAGACGAAATAGCAAACTGACCGGAATCGTTCGGACAATATTCCGAAACTGTCCGTAACTCGTTTATCCGTTTCCCCACTTCCTCTTAACTGCCGGTGGACTGAAAAAAGGGAGACGAAAAAAAGAAAAAAAAAAAAAAATACGAAACGAAGAAAGAAAAAAAGAAATGGGAACGTATGAGTACCCCACCCCCCTTGCGCGAAGTGACCACCCCACCGCGAGTGACCGGTGGTGGACCCTGCATTGGCCAGCCGATGTGGGAAAGAAAACCAGTTCAGCCTGTCCTACGACCTACAAACGAAAAGAGAAAGGGCGGCGGGGGGAGGGGAGAAGGGTAAGTTTTTCGAACGATGCCCATCGCCGAAGAAAACATTCGCGAGGAAGATCGTCGGACAATCATCAAACTTCGAAAACTTCGGACATCCCTTAACGTATCCCTCGAAAAGGGCAAGGGAACGGCCAAAAAAGGGCTCGGGGAGGGGGGAAGAAGAAGGAAAAAGAAAAAGACAACGATACTTGGTTTCTTTTTTATTTATCTTTTTCTTCGAAAGATTCGAGGGCGCGAAAAACCTGTTCCGGGTCGAAGGGACTCGAGTGACCCGGATAAGGGTCAGTACGAACGCAGCAGCCCTTCCTCACCGCAAAACCCTTTGCCCTCTTTACTGTGGGAAAAACACGATCCTCTCGTTCGTTTGACCCAAAAATAATGAAAATCCAATTTTTTTTTAAATTATCGTCACGTGGGTGAAGAGTTTTGCTTGGATTTCTTATTTTTCGTGGGATTTTAGGGATTGAGCATATGGACGAAAACTGTATCAGGGCAGTTTTTATTTTTTCTTTGAGCCAGCTCATTTTTACTGATCGAATACATTAAATTTTTTATTTTTAAAATTACGGAAAGCAAATTCGAAAAAATAACGCGTCTTTTGAAAAATTTTGTTTGAAATACTAGGAAAATTCGAGCCCTTCGCTTAAACGTCTTTGCTAATGATGACGTTGATGTTTCGCGAAAAATCTTCCGTGTATTTAAAATATCCAGAAATATAAAAACTCTCCCTTTTGATACAAAAAATAATTAAGGTTTTAAGGTGAGAGTTACGATGATTAAGGTGGATTGATAATTCTAGATAATATCGCACGTGCTTAGCTTTAAAAATACATTTTTACCAAAATTAAACAACAAGTAAACAATTTGAAATGTTAATTTTATTCCTACGTTCGGATAATCGCAATATAATCATTAATTACCAAAAACCTTAATATACATTTTTTTATTAAGATTTCTAATGATTGCTGACTAATTTTTCGTTGAAATTAATATTTCACTATTTCATACATTTTTGGGCAAATGTCACAACGCAGTCTATTTATTTAAAAGCCCGATTAATCGGTCGAGACTGAATGTTTAATAGTACTGATTATTTCAGTATCAAGTCATTTATTATCGATCTAGGAAATAAAGATATGACAGAAAAATGAAAAATATATAAATAGAGAAATGTATTTCTCTAATAATAAAAATAATTATGCCTAATCGAAGTAATTTAAAAATAAATAAATTATTTATTCTTCGGAAAGATCTTTCACGAACGAAATCTCATCAGCATTGAATTTTGTATAATAATAGTCTTAAAAATTATCGTAATATCAAATAATATTAAATAATCCTCAATTTGTATTTATTTATTTTTATTTCAAATAAGTAATTTATTATTACTCCATAAAAAATTTGCATTTTTTAAGTTTTTAACTATTTTGACAATTTTTTAAATATCTTTTATTTTTATTAATTATCTTAATCATCTGCGTTATCCTTACATTTTTATTTCCCTTAACCTTTTCTTATCATTAAATATATATATTTTTTTTTATCGGAGGTAAATTTTAGAATTCGAGGACGAGAATTTCTACCGCGTCGTCCCGACTAGGAAACGCGATACGAGGGGAATTTTGATCGAAAACACGCGCGGGACGATCCACAAGAAAGACCGGATTTCTCCGCGCGGTCTCGGCCGGCAGCTTTCCAACCAGTTTCGTTGTATCGCAAATGCCGCTATACCGGCGTTATTGTTGTTGCAGAAGTGAGATGCGGGTCGGGAGTGTGTAGCCGCGGGATTTGTTGCGGCTCCCGTTCACTCCCGCGTTTGTAACGTCCAGTTAGACCAGTTTCCCCCGTACGCATATTCCAGGACAGGACAATGTCCAGTTCTGTTGGTTGACTGCATCTCGTTACGTATACGAGAAACGTAGATTTTGTATACGTTTTATGTACGGAGGCTTGAATATCGGGACACCCGGCCGTTCTTTTGATATTTTTTAACTTTTTGAATAATTCTTTCGAAGTAAATTTTCAAAAATTAATTTGAAATTCAATATCAATAATCAAGAATTATCATAAAACCAAAATCAAAATAAAAATGAAGAAAAATCATTAAACCAAAATCAAAATCTATAATTAAGAAAAATGAATAAACGAGAATTTAATTTCCTCGACAATCAATTTTGAGCTACAGTTGATTTTTAGTCGAAAAGTTTACAATTCGTCGAAAGTTAACAATAGTTCAAAATTTATTCTTAAAAAGTTGATTCTCGAGAAATGAATTTGACATTTAAAATTAATTTAAAAATAAAAGCAGTAACTTCAAATTCATAACTGATATTCAAAAATGAATTTGACATTCAGAATCGATATTCCAGAAATCTTCTGAAATTAAAATGTAATGTTCAAAGATTCATTCGGAATTTAAAGTTGACTTTTAAAGAATAAATTTAATATTCACAATTAATTAAAAAAAAAAGATCATTTGAAATAAAATTTTAATTCTCTAAAAATTAATTTGGAGTTTCGAATGAATTTATAAAAATGAGTTTCAAATCGAAAGTGAATTTACAACAAGGTGACCTGAACTAAAAAGTTAATTTCTGTAAAATCATTTCAAAATGTAATGAAGATTTTCGAAAAAAATATGTCAAGAAGGTCCTCAAAGTTTAGTGGCTCGAAAATCAGCATCCCTCAAATCCCACATCGTTCCTGCAAACTTGGAAGGCACGAGATTCAAAAGCGGCAGATGGGTATCTCGAAAAGTGTTACAGAGTCTGAGGAACGAAGGTTTGGGTAGGTTTAAACGTCCCCGTAACTCGACCCGAAATTTATTTTTTTATTCAAATGTCTCGCGACGTCACAAACGCCGACACGAATTATTTATAGTCTCCAGGAATGAATCGACAAAGGGACATAAGGAGGATTCTCCTTTTAGCCTTGCCCTACGTCGTACCCTTCCAAATATCAGGGTCCGGAATAAGCATAAATTTGAATTCTCGAATAAATCTTGAATTTCTTCGAATTTTCAATTGAAAGAACTCGAGAATTCCATTCTCCCCCATTTCGCACCCTTTGGAGAAAAATCGTTATTTTTTTTAGGTCCAACCTGGTTCACGATTACAGAAAACGTGGAAGCGAATAAAAAAAAAGGTTCTATTCTTCGACGTTGAGCGAGTAGGAAAAAAAAATGCGGTAATTGAAGAGAAAAACGAAAGAAAAAAAAATTGGTTCGAAGGTATCGCGGCAAGGGGGGTGGAAGTGATGGGGTTGCCCGGAGGGTAAGTGTGAACACACCCTCTCCTCTTTTTTTTCTTTGAACGGCGCATTAGCTGAGGAGCAACGGGGCTCGGACAACAATGTCACTCGTGTGCGGTCAGTTGGCCATTAATAAGCAATTATTCGTCACCTCATTAGGCAACACCTCGAACGCGTAAGATTTTGCGTCTGTAACAAAGGGCGTCCCGAGAGAGGCCCAACGGGGCCACGAAAAAGAGAGGGCCACAAAGAAAAGCTCGAAAGTCTCTCTCTCTCTCTCTCTCTCTCTCTCTCTCTCATTATTTTTAATATCTTTATTATTATTACTGTGATTATTACTATTATTATCACATCTTTTTATTACATCGTAATATTATCACTACATTTTTCACATTAAAAAAAAATCATATGTATATTATTTAATAATAGATTATTTATTTACTTATGGAATTTTGTCTACAGTACGCAAATAATAGAAATAACAATAATTATATGTATCATATTTGAATAAATTAGATATATAATATTCAATAATTGATTATTAATGTTAAACTAATCTAATTAATAATAATAATAATAATTATATATATATATATATAACATTTAATTATATTTTATTTTATTACAGTATGCAAATAATAGAAATAATAATACTAATTATTATTATCGTAATTACGATTATATAGCATTTATTTTTGTTCATTTTATTTTACAATTTCGTTGTATTTTTTGTTTCGTAGTTGATCCAAGGTATTAATAAATCATAATTATCATTCTCTCTCTCTCTCTCTCTCTCTCCCTTTTCTGACAAGGTCGATGGAGAAAAATGAACGAAGGGAGAAATAATAATAAAAAAAAAAGAGGCAAGATGAAACGAGGTTGACGAAAATCATAGGAATACTCGGTTGGGGTGCCAGGATTGGGACACACACCGACAGGAAAGACTTTGTATGGACACGCACCCGTTTGCGTGAAGATTCGTCGTTCGTTCAATGAAAGTTTCCATTAGAGGCGATCCGATCGCCCGAGGCGAGCTTTACACGAACCGAGGCTGAACCCCTCGGTCCATCGTGTCCGGTCATCGTGCTGGACACTGGTCACACGCACCCTCTCTCTCTCTCTCTCTCTCTCTCGCTGCTGGCCCTCGCTTTGTTCAACCACCGGTTGTTGGGCTTCGAATCACCAAAGGACAGAGCGACACCGGTTACAATGAGCCTGGACCTTCACCTATCCTCCGGGCTCTTGTTACCGTTCTACATCCTGTCGAAAAGCTACCAGAAGCCGCGTGTCGCCTGGCTACTTCGTTTACGACAGATCAGGAAAGAGCCCGAAAATAATTGACCATTTTTCTTTAAGACGATATAAGAAAAAAATCGATTATGTTTTTGGATTCATTCCTGACGACAATTTGTTGAAATTTCTTAATTCGTTGATGATTCAGAGCTTTTCGAAGCTGAATTCTACTTTGGCTGATCGAAAGAAAAGTTCATGATTTATTTAATGAGTTCTCAATATTTTTATGATTTTTTTAATGATTTTTCCAAATTTTTATGATTTTTTAAATGAGATTACGAATCAAGATATTGATGTGGAGTTTATTAGGCTTAACAAATACATTCTTGAAAGACATTTAAACAAATTTCACTATATATTATACGGACTTTTAACATGCAAAACACCGTTCTGATAATAATTATATATTTAGTTAACATTGTCAATTATAAATAACAATAAAAATAATAATAATAATAATAGGGTTAACAATTGCGAGACTTTTAAGAACTAGGAAACAAGAGCCATTCTCCACTAAATCCAAACGAAAACAAAATAAGCAAATACGTTCAGAAAAACCAATAGTACAGCATAAGGAAAGAGACAGAGAGAGACAGAGAGAGAGAGAGAGAGAGAGGGAGAAAGAGAGACGAAGTCTGAGGAAAGCTTCGTAGGAATAGAGGCTTGGTAGAAGAGGGATGTTTAAGGGGGTGGATGATGGGGAGAGATGGGCTGGGCCACGCAGCTCCAGGAGAGAAAAGCAGAAGCATAGTGGGCGCATGCGAGGAGCAGTCGCCGACGCATATAAGTAAAGTTTGTTCGCAACTTATAATAGGGACGCCTGGCATCGCGACCCCCCATTTTCCAACCCCCAACCTTCCCTCAGCCAACTCTGAGTCTTCCCTGATCCCTCTTTCTCCTTCAGTTTCCATCTCTTTCTCTCTCTCTCTCTTTCCCTCTTAAACCGTCGCCTCATCCTCACGAACACCATCCCTTGGAAGGATGGGGTACGAGGCTTGAGGTTGGGTTACTCCGGTAGCGGCAGACGAACTTGCACGGTAATAGACCATGCAGGTGCAATCTACGGTGGAAAGCAAATTGCAAAGAGAGTGAGAGAGATTTGAAGGAAGAAAGCGAAGGATGAGGGGTTATGGGGGGCGGGGGGTGGAAGGAGATACGTCGAATTGCCAGTGGAAAAGGGAGTGAGAAAGAGAGGAGTCGATACCAGGGTTAGGAAGCTAAAACGAGATCCAACAGCGAGTAGAACCTGGATAAGGAACGCCGGAAGTTCAACGGTAGCTTCGGGGGAGGCACGGAAACGTCCTTCGTCGTCTTGCTTATTCCTAGGCAGTATAAGTACCCGGGCTTAATTTCCGGGCTCATCGATGATTTTTCACTCATCCGTACCGATTGCCAACTACCTTTCGATTGATGTTGATTGATCCAGTTTTTGGAACGGGATATCTATCGATGGGGGTACCTTGGGCACCTGGAAATTCGCGGGTTTTCAGAAAAGGATTATTTGGGAAAGATACTGAAGGTCGAGTCATTGCCTCATGTACTAGGATGCGAAATGATCGTTTGGGGAGATTGTCAGACGTGGTAATCGATGCTGGAAGCTGATCGTGACGTTTGAGGTCAAAGAGGTCATTTGATGGATCAACTTGGAATATCGTTGAAGTTGCCTCTCCCAGTTAGCAAAATGATTTTCTAAGCTCGTGTAGTTTTATCGGTTCGAAATACTGATGAAATGGCAGAGTGGAGGAGAGGGTTGAACCAAACTGGGAAGACGATGAAAAGGTAGATGTTGTCTTCTGGAGGGGTCAGCGAAATGTTCCCGCAAAGAAAATCCTACTAGGTAGCACATGCGTTTCGTAATGATGATCCAAAGATCATCCCGCAACTTCCTTGATGGTAGGAACATCTTATAACTCCCTGGCTAGTTGTAAAGAATGAAGAGCTCAATTGATGGATCAGGTCATCCGAAAAGGTGCTTGAAATTATCGTCAATCAATCACCAAAACAATTTTGTAAGTTCATCGTCACAGCTGGCACAGAACGATCATACTGGTCACTTTGACACTTCCGGAATGGCAGTTGGATCAAGGAGGGACACTAGGACTCCCTATCAGGCCAATTGAGGAGGAATTCACCGAGAAGTTGTTGTCTTTCAAGGTAGTAAATTTCATCGAGGTTGCTCTTCTAGGCTTCTCCAGCTATCCTCATCAACCTGATAATCCTTCGGTACTCCAAATTATTAGCTGCAGATGAGTAAACGATAGAAAACAGTATTTCCATCACTTCGACTACTTTTTTCACCATCATTGCGCAGCAACGAACACTCTAAAAGTTATCTTCGCAACTGGCTTCCAGAAACTGCATCAGTGGACGATCCATCTGGTGTTTTTTTTCCAAACTATGGAAGTACGAATTCTTAGGGTTGGAAGGGTGGAGTTTTGTTGAGGCGGGGTTAGGATGTGTTCTGAGACAAAAAAAAAGGGAGTTTCTAGGGCCGAAGAATGGCGGCGCCCATTTAGGGTTGCACCATGACCATATGGGCAGGTCCTTCCTGGCGCCAGTGCACGTCTAAGGGCTGGATCATGAAAAAGGGTTGCAATTCAATCCAGGGGTTCCCAATCCTTGAAGCAGTTGAAAAAGGGAGGTCTGCCCTTTTGGAATGTTTTCATTCATATACCGGGTGTCCTTTTTTCTAGCCCCAACTTTCTCCTTCGTAAAATGGCTTTCTGCCAACTTCTTTTCTACGTTTTCCACCAATCGAAAGTTCATCTCGTTCAACTTTTCACCCTCGTCTGCGAATAATGATAATTTTATATTCCCAGCCCGTCTCTGATACGGATGGAAAAGTTAGCGGTTACGTACTCGAAAGTTATAACGATCCGGGTGGTAATCGTAAAACTGGCCTGCTGTCCCGGCACTTAAATGCTCCTTCGCTTTGCCTTGCGAACAACCCTTTCGAGTCTCTATCATTCCACGTCACCGACGGATCTTCCTTCGTGAATAGGTCATATATATGGAAACCTGGAAACCTCAATTGTTGCTAAAAATACGAAATATCTCTTTGTTATAATAACAATAATGATAGTAATAATAATAAACGCTTGTATCGACGTTGGATTTCCGTACTTTCCCTGTGCCCTCGAAAACATCAGATATGATTATGTATTAGGAAAACCGGATATTCTGGCGGGTTTTTGATGATGCAATAACTAACTCACGTGGTATGAAAATTAATTTATTGGGATCGTTAAAGTCATTTTTATTTCTCTTTTCAAAAATAAACTAGAAAGCGCTTATTTCTTATAAAATTATGCACGGTCGTGTTTTTTCCAGTTATTAAAAGTCTGCGCAAAAGCCAAAACTCGGATCGGTGACCGAGTTCAATTTTTCCTCAATTTCGGAATGTCTCTTTTCTTCGGTGATTCGGATACTTCTTGGAAACAATGAACGCTCGTATCGACGCGGGTTTTACGTAGTTTCCCTGTGCCCTCGAGGAAATCGAGAACACTGTGACGTCACGATAGTGCTTTGGCAATTAATTGGATAGGATTATAATTATCATTTTTATTTCATTTCCTTAAAAGAAAATCAAACAATTTTCGAAATAAAAAATGAAAAAATAGTATTTTTAGGTTAGAAATCGATCGTAGTTGAAAAAATAATTCAGACATGATTCGAAAATTACAAATTGACAGTTGACCAATCAATTAACAAATGGTGACTGTTTTTTGACCTCATATGGTGTTTTTTTTTGTTTTTCGAATTCTAAAAATGAATTCAAAAGTTCGCTGAAAATTGGCGCGCAGGCTACGTCAGGGATCTTTCTTACCACTGTAGACATCAGAGGGTAGTTTATTCGCGACCCTTGCTAACGGCTTCAACGGGTTCGCGGTAGATGTCGCCGGCGAAATATTCCGGAAAAAGTATCGAAGAGTTTTTCATGAACGACGGGAGAGGTCGGGCCGCTCGGCAAACAAAAAGTTCACGGGGTGGCGAACGAGGGGTGGTTTTACTCACCCTATCGCCGCTAGGGTCGAAAGTTTTTTTTCTCTTCTTTAGAACAAACAAGAGCCCTGCGCGTTTTTGCTGGAATAAAACCACTCGAGGGGTCACGTTAACTTCCCGAAACGCTTTTTCTTTCTGTTTTTATTTCGGCACAGACCCTAAGTTTGCTTTTTTATGTAACCCGTTAATGCAGTCCCGCCTTCGCGAAGTTAATTGCCTCGTGCGGAAAAAAATTAAAAGCACGTTTCTTGATAGTTATCTGATTAAAAAATTTGCAATTAAATGTCTTTTTAAATATAAAAGCCATTAAATTTTAATAAATCACGGCGAAATTATTTTTCAAATTTGACAAAATTATATTATATTACGAAATTAATATGAACATTTTGTAACCATGCAAAATTATTTTGGAAGCTTACAACATTAAGCAGAAATTATAGAATATATTACATTATTTTTAATATAATTATATATTGTATTCATGGAAAATAATTTTTGTGGAAATTTTAATGTTAAATTTGTTAATATAAAATTGTGTTAGAAATATTTTAATATCTTTAAATTGTTGTGAAAATATTACAACATTAGAAAATGATATTTACAATGTTGTAACCTTGGAAAACAATGCTAAGCACATTACTGTACTATAATATTATTTCGAAACGATCATAAAATCATTAAACAATTACAACATTTTTTTATAACATTACACGATTATTATAAAAATACTATAACATTGCATAATATTTCTACAGCCATTGAAACGTTACGAAGCAATATTAAACTTGTTATTATATTACAAAATAAATTCAAAAAATCGTAGAAAATTGTAGAAAAATGAAAAAAAAATTAAAATATCATAAAATGACTTTGGAAAAATTAATTTTCAAAAAATCACGACACAATGAAACGTACGAACGAAAAAAATGTTGTGATCGAATTGAACGTCGGGGTAACGCGAAATCTTGTACAAGTGATTATTTATTATCTTAAGTATGATCACGAGGGTGTCTGGGAGGAGAATTCTTATCAAAGAAATTGCAAAGCGGTCCGGCATAGGCGATAACGCTGGTCGGGAAAGGAAAGTTATTAAAATTCAGATTGAGCTATATATACACAATAAATATATATATATATATATATATGTGTATATATATATACATATTAATAAGAAACGGTCGGATCGTTGAATTCGGTCATCACTGTATTCCTGGACGAATTTAACAACCCTCGAGAAATTTTCTCGCCTGAGGGCACGAAACAGAAAGGATCCTTGCATTCGTGCAGGGGTTTAAAGATGGAAAGTGGACGAAAGAGGGAGGGGGGAGAGAGAGAAAAAGAGAGGGAAAGAGACAGTGGGGGAGGGAAAGGGAAAAAGAGAGACGATGCAGTCTCAAGGAAAACCGAAATAAGTAGAGTGTAGCTAAAGGCCAGACTTAATCAAGCGAGCGAACTGTACTCTAATTTAAAATTCTTCCCGAAATCAAACTCGTCCAGAATTTTTAATTATCAGTTCATTTTCCTGGCAAAAAAAAAAACACAAAAAAAAGTTTAAGTCGAAATAACGTTTCCTGGATAGTGCGAAAAATCCTTTTAAGGTGGTCACGGTGGAACTGTTCGTAGGAAGGTGTACAGGATGACGGGACGAAGCTGCATATACGCATGTGAGATTGAGGCAACCGAGACGGAATAACGCGGTGAGCTGAATATACCGTGCGAGGCTTGCAACATCCTCTTCACCTCTACCTCGTGGAATCGCAAACGTCAGCAGGAGAAGCGCTGTTGTGCAAGCCCAGAGACATCGACCACGACTACCATGAAAAGTACAGTTTTCTACTTTTTGTTTTTCAAATGTACTTAACGATTTTTAGTCTCCGAGAAACATTCCTGAAAAATCCAAACCGAAACAAACTCAAAACAATCATTTTTTTTATACGATTGTGAGGGATTGGTTATTTTTTGGAGATCAAGTTTTTTTCTATTGTTCCTGGACAACCCAAATAAACCCAAACCAATCATTTTTTAATAGGAACACGAGGAATTTGTTATTTTTTTTTTAAATCAATTTTTTTAATCGTCCCTGAAGAATCCTAACAAACCCAAACCTCTTATTTGTCAATACGAATATGAGCGTTTTGTCATTTCTTGGAAATAATTTTTTCCATCGTCCTTGGAGAATCCAAACGAACCCAAACCACTTATATTTTACTAAGAAGATGAGATGTTTGTTATTTCCTTGAAACGAATGTATTCCAACATTTCTGGAGAACCCAAAACAAACCCAAACCATTTTTTTTTCACTACGAATGTGAAGCTCTTTTTTCCCTCTTCCAAATTCATTTTTTTGTACAACCAAAAGATTTCCATCGCTCGAAGGTCACGTAGGTCACAAAGTATGAGATCGTCCATTCCATTTCGTAATATTGTCAGAAAGCAAAGAAACACGTACGTGTAGATTCTCTGAATTAGAATGGCACGTGGAGTCGCTGGTTCTATTTCTTTTACTCGCCGGACGATCCAAGGGCAAAATTTCGGGAGTCCACCATGAGCCGAGGGTGAAGAGGTATACAAGGCTTGGCACCAGCATCGCCATCAACCCCATTAAGCCTCGGAAGATTAATTATGCCAGAGAGCTCCAAGGAGAGCCACTCACTGATTACTTTGGGAATTTTCCTTGCGCGAGCCCTTCTTTCCCATCTTCGACGTCCTGCCACTACCCTCCCCCCCGTCCCTGCACCCTATAAGATCCGAAAGAGTCGCCCTTCCTCTCCCGAATGACATTGTTCGACGAAGGGTGAGGTTCGAATTTGAATTCGTCACCATCCCTACTCGGCAGTTTTCTCGTGCTCCTTCGTCATCCGTACCTTCAAGATTTCGTCTTCTCATCGATATTAAAATGGGGATTTTGATATATCTCGACTTAGAGCTTGGTAAAACTGTCCCTTCGCTACCGGAAAGATAGGGTTATGATTTAGGGTGAAAAATTCATGGTGGTTGGCAAAGATAAGGAGCGATAAAAAAAAAAATGGGAACGTAGCTTCTTACGTGTAGTTATTCATCCTTCATCCTATCAGTTGATGATGTATTAGGTTCTAGGGTAACCGATCATCCCTCATTCGAGGCTAAAAAATTGTCAAGCTTTCGAAGGCCAGGAAGCACTTCGAGGTGGCAATCTCAGCACAGGCTTTTCTTTTCTGTAACCTTCCTTTAATCCTTCGCCGCGTCATCCCCAAAGGGCGTTTATCCGGCAAGCTTCGTTGGCCCCTCGATAAATTAGAAACGCACCGAGGAATGTTGCTTTCTTCTTGGAAGGTACGTTCACGTTTAAATCGGGGTTGAAATATATAAACAAAAAATAAATTCTAATTGCCAAGAAAAATTAATTACGTGTCCGAATGTTTTTCCCATCTATTTTTCCAACCCCCTTGAAACGATGGTCCCGAGAGTGATAAGGAGGACGAAGATAACGAAATTGTTCCGCAGACTGGTAAGCTAGCCAGAGGTTACCGGAGCGGTGGATTCGTAGGGGAAGCTTGATTGCGCCGAGGGGTATTAAGGGAGCCAAAGAAAAAGAGGGAAAAAGGAGGGAAAATCATTCCACGAGTCTCGAAACGACGAAAATCGTGAGAAAGGAAAAAGGCGCGTTTGGGCGAAGGGCAAGCTAAGTACATAGAGCGGAGAGCTTGATACCGCCGTGTAAACTCGGAGGAAAAAAGGGTGGAAGAGCCAAAAGTGGCTTGGGGGTGGGGAAGGGTTGCTCTGGTTGGGAGGGGGGGGTGGAGTGGAAAGCTCCGAGGGAGATTCAGGAAAGATGGCGATGAAAGGGGGTGCTGGGGTTTCAGCCGGAGTGAGAAAGAAGTCTCGTTCAACCCCTCCCACTTCAAGGGGTGGGAGAAAAAGGGTGGAAAATAAATTGAAAGCAAAATTGTACTCGCACAAGGAAAATGGAATTATACCTCGACTCCTCGCGCGCTGTTTCACCGAGATACGCGAACCCGAAGACCAGGAAGGAAAGAGAAAACGTCCGAGAAGCCCCTACAGAGGGAAATACCTCGAAGAAGAAGAAAAAGGATAAGACGAAAGAACCGTGGAGACGAAGAATGGGAAGAGGGATTTTCGGGTAGCGGGGTGATGCGGGACGAAAGAGAAATGTTGTAGAAACGTATAGAAGTCCCGACCGGAGGCTTGAGAATAACCGGCGGTGGTGGACTCCGGGAGAGGAAGGGGGTCTGTGACTCGAGGGTGGTCGCGGATCCTCGGCCACCCTGCGAACCGTTCCAAAGTCGCGGTTCCCTGCTCCTGATGTTTTCGGGATAAAACGATCCGTCTCCCCCACCTTTTGTTTAATTTTTTTTTATTTTCTTTTTCCTTCCATTTCGATCCTTGATTCACCGTAATAATATCTGATAAATGTACTCGTCGGCTTCAACGTTGCCAACGGGAATAAACTCAAAGAACGTTTCCACGAATGATTCTCAGCCGCGAAACTCGATGCTCCGATCCATTCCATTTCCCTCGTCCACGTCTATTTTCATCGCCGACAACGGCCTTCACTTTAATGTCAGATCTTGATTGACGCCGAACCCTCAACCATCGTAATCCTTGGTCCCACTCGACGAGATCGATTTACCAAAAGTGGATACTTTTTTTTTCACTTTTGACCACGGATGTCTATTTTTGATTGAACTTCGTTTTGGTGGTATCTTCGTTGGGTGATAAAGTTGACAAATTGATGAGACAATTAAAATAAAATGTTCGAAGATCAAATATGAAACATGTAGTTGATATATTCGAACATTTTATTTTTATTGTCTCATCAATTTGTCAACAATATTTCAAGATATATATGTATATATATAAAGAGCGACCTATGTTGTTTTAAAAAAATACGATGTATATATTTCAATTATTTTATGAATTTTTATTATTTTTTTTGTAATCTATATACGATTGACGATATTCCTGCTATAAAAAATTATTAATGTGCGCCGATGTTTTTCACATCGGAATAAACAAAAATAAAACTAGAAAAACTAAAAAATTGGAAGTACATGAAACGAGCTTGAATAAATTAAATAATAAAAATTCTCAATTAATTTTATTATTGATATATTTTTCATCCTGATATTAAAACAAAGCGTGTTACATAAATGAGTTTGGGCTTCGAGGCAGTACGGAATTGTTTGAAACAGTCTATTGGAGTACGTAAACAATTTTGAAACAAAAATCTTTTAATAAGAAAAAAACAAATAAAATCGCTTTGTCCTAATTGATGCATCAGGTCCATTTTGCTCCAGTCTGGATTTTTTAAACGGAATATCGGAGTATGTGTAAAAAATATTCGCGTTTTTCCACGCGCAAAAAAAAATCGAGTATGATCGATCCGCTTCAGTCCGATCGGGGGTTGAAGCTATCCGTAATAGTTTCGGACTCCATTGTGCCTGAGCTCGAAGAAATTCGGTGAGAGTTGGGTCGCGGGTGATACCCGAGGATTGGGAGGGTGAAAAGAGGCGCTAGCCACGCACACACATTTCCCTCGAAGCCGCCGTTTCGTACGGGAGTCCAAGGGTTGGTCGTTGGATGAAAGACGAGGGAGCTGTACATCTTTCTCCCCGCCCTCTTGTTCAGGGAGAACCGGGAGATCCTGAGGAACGAAAGGAAACCCCTCCAGTTTCGAGATATTTTCTTCCGGCTACTGGAAAATTAAGAAAAAAAAAAACAAACAAACCAAAAAAATACGAAGAACGAACAAAGAAGGGAAGAAAAAAAAATAAAGTTTCGTAGCTGCGCGATAAAGCAACGGAACGAGCGGAAACGCGAAGAACCAAGACGAGGGTAGCGAGGGGGTTGAAAAAGCGAGAAAGGCGATTGCAAACCGAGGGAGAAACTTGTAGATCGTGAGAGAATCTCTCTTTCTCTCTTTTTTCTCTCTCCCTCTTTTTCTCTCTTTCTCTCTCACACAGCTTCTTCGACTTAAGCGCCAGCAAAAGTTTCCACTTAATTTTTCCGTCGTCCCTATCGAAATTGTTTTTCTTCTGTTTCACTGATGGACGCGAAAATTGTTAGAGTTAGCAAGTTCGTTTTCTTTTTCTTCTTATTTATTTTCCCTTTTACTCCGTTGCTTTCTGCATCCCCCTGGTCACCCGCCTTGAAAATCTACATTCCCGATAAATTCTCGTTCTCTCGAAATCCAAAGGTCTTTCGATATATAATATCGATCGAGTGAATAAAAAAATCTGTAAAAAAAATCAAAACTATCAATCTCCAGCTCTCTTTGGTTTAACAGTGTTTAATCAAGAAATTCACTAGATTTTAACAATCACTCGGTTTTATCGTGAGACTATCAAACTCTCTTATGAAACCCATGAAGATCTACCACCTGACATGTGAGGGCAAAAGACACAGTCTAAATTTTTAAACCGAGATTTCTTAACTACGAAATATTGTTCCAAGATCGACATTTTTTGTTAACATGATTATTAATATAATTGTTAACAATAAGTTGTTATTGTTTGTTATTAATATTTTCCCAATACGCTCCCAATTATTGTCCCAATTATCCAAACATTATTCCAATTATTGTTTCAAGATTTTCCCAATATTTTTCCAATTATCATTCCAATATATTCTCCCACTCGAAATTTTCAAACCTCGATTTCTCAACAACAAAACATTATCGTTCAAAAATCGAAGTATCATTCCCTGGGTCTTTGAATCCCCCATAAACTGATACTCGTTTTTTCACTGACAAGTCAACCGCCACCGAGAAAAGTGGATTTTGATGATTCGCGAGATTCGGTTTTCTACGGGTCGTTTTCCATCGCGATAGAGACCAATCCCCCTCCGCCTATTTCTTCCCCCATTCATTCCTCTTCACTCCTTCGTCCCACCACCCCATTCACTATCCGTCTTGCGCGAATATACGCGATGCACTATTTCCCTGGCCTATAACTAAGTTCCTGTAGCGATAATGGCAATTAACGGAAAACACCGAGGACGAGAGAGTGCGGGACGACTAATTGTATTGTTCTTGGGAAATACACATGCGAACGGGAGAGCATAAGAGCGCGTCACGGAAACCTTTGAAACATTAAGGACCACAGGACGACGCAAGAGAGAGAGACAGAGAGAGAGAGAGAGAGAGGGTTCTCCTCATAGGCTTCTCGATAGGATGTTGGAGGCCGCCAGTGACATGCGAGAATGGTACTTTGCCTATCTTTCGTTTCGACCTGGGCCGCTCCATTTCGGCCTCTTGGTTACTTGCTTCGAGCTTGAGAGGTTTGGGCTACTTTCGAAATAAAAAAAAATTTAAAAATCCTCTAGAAGCAACGTAGACGAGGACGAACAGATTTATGGAATAATAGCTGGTGATTGCAACGATAAAACAATTCAAATAGGAATTATATATTAAGTATATTCCCACCCCGTAAATAATTAGAAAAAGAATATTTTTTAACTATTTTTAAACTTCATAGTTTTCAAATAGTTTTTAAACTATTTATAAAAAAATTTTGTTTTCGTTTAGAATAAATCAAGCAACGAAAATCAAATCGAAGAAAACACAGTCGTTGAAAGGCACAAAAATTTCCAAGCTCCTTCACGATTGTTTATAACGATTGCTCATAATTGAATTAATTATCGATCAATCCTTCATAAGAATTTATAATTCAATTATTCATTATTATTCCAGCATTAATTATCCAATTTTTGGCTCTGTAAATGAATTATTCAACATTTGGCAAAATTTGCCACGTAATTTCGCGAACGTATATACGAATGCACGAAAGATATTTCGATCAATTTTCGTATTCCTTCAAAATTAATTAATTTCCATAACCTCGATAAACTGGTCGTTGAAATAAACGTCTTGATCCATCGGACGAGATTATTCGTCGATCCGGCGAAATTGAAAAAAATAAATGTCATTAAAAAGCGTAATTAAAAAAATGTTTAATTAACAAAAAATAATACAACAATATCCTCTGAAAACAAAAAATAAAAAAAACTATTTAACAAAAAACGAAAAATATTATTTAAAAAATCTATAAAAAATACGATTAAAACAAAATATATAAAATATTCAATGAATAAATGTAGAACGTACATTATACTCAAAAATCTCCGATGCCGAGTTCGACCAGAATCGACGTAAACAAACAGTGTACTGATTCGAAGAGAAACGAAAACAAAGACACGAAAAAAAAAAAAAATAAACATATATAGCCCACTCGAGCCTGGCAATTTCTCGTTCGTTTTCCAACGTCTATATCGTTCGGCTCCCAAGAAAGTCCTCTCTCAACCCTCCCGACACTTGGACCGAGGAGAGCCAAAGGATCTTCCCTCGAAACTCCGTCATGAGGTCTACGTGTGTTTGGGTTATTGCGTGGGTGTATCCAACGAGGTACGTTCACCAAAAAGGGTTGGTAGGTTTTGGCCAGGTGGAGGGTGGGAGGGGGGGGGGTGGTGTGACGGTGCAGCAATGCGCTCGCAGCCTTACAAGAGCATCTGGCTTCCGGCAAGGACGTATAAGAGTGCAAGGAGAATGATAGCACCGGCATCGGCGAGAGGCGGCCCGTTCAACAACCACGCCGGGGATCTTTCGCCCAAGCGAAATTGTACAATCTGGCTCTTCTCCTGGTCTCGTTGCGGCTTGTAAATTCCGCCGAGCGAAGTCTTCCTATTTGTTCACAAATTTATTTTCCCTTTTCCCGCAATGAATTTAAATTATCCCTTTACGAGGCGGGGGTTGAAGGGGTGGGTGAATAGAAAGAGGAGAAGGGGGTGGTTGAAGCAACGTGTGCGGGGAAAGGGCTTGAATAATGTGTACCGGATTCGAATAGCGACCAGAGGCAAGGGTGAGTACTCTCGGTGAAATGAGAAATATATTGTCGCTTTTCGTTTGGACCGATCACGTGGCGTCGTATGTGTGCCAATTGTCGTCTCGTTATTAGTATTGCTTTTTTTTTAATATTTATTTATATTTATTTCGATTGACATTTATTTTTATTTTTTTATTTACATTTTTTTTATTTTTACTCAAATTTTCTAATTTGTTTATATTTATTTTGTACGTTTGGGTAAATAATAGAAAGTATTTGTACATAATTCTCGTTTGTTTACTGAGGAATCAAGATAATTATATTACGTATACGAAATCCTTATCTTGGACACCTTTTTTTTCTGCGTATTTCGTTGAAAAATAAATCTATCGAGGATCGTTTATTTTAGCCTTCTGAAAAAATGACAATCAATTTAAGAAAAATAAATATATGTATACATATTCAGGATGCTTTGGCCTCAGAAATGTAATTGTTTGGTTGCAGCTGAATTTCTTCCGGAATTGACTAAATTAAATCGTACTTTTTATCACACTTGCAAAAGTGGCAAAAATAAATCGTATTTTTTTTTTTATCGTGCTTTTATAAACACGTTATAAACTCTTTTCTGGTAACCTCTTCATCAAAGCGTAAATGGGCGACCCTGTCATCGTGCATACATATATATATCTATATATATATATATATATATATATACACACACAACTGTATAAAATATATAAAATCTGTATAAAATAATTCGAGCCTCGTGTATTTCGTCGATCAGATCGATAGATACTCGGTAGACGTTAAATATGATCGGAATATCCACAGGACTGGGTAGAAAGGGTGGAATCGCAAGATCCCGTAGGGTGAGCTCGGAGGGTACCTCAAGGGAGAAAATCGCGGGGTATAGAAAGAATAAAAGCAAGGGCGAAGAGAGAGAGAGAGAGAGAGAGAAAGAAAGTGAGAGAGTAAAGAAAGTGGCAGGGGGGGGGGGAGGAGGAGGGTAAAGACAGAGAGAGAAAGAGTTTGCCAGGAGACTTCCATCTTGGCCGATATTATTGACGTTTTTTACCACCCCTATTTTTCCACCCTTCGAGCACCCACGCTTTTCAAGCTCCGCGTTCACCACCGCGGAAAGATCCAACGGCAGAAACAAGGAGAGCGAGCTAGAGATGAGGAAGGGATGGGGGGGGGGGGGGGCAAGGGAGAAAGGAGGCATCGAAGAAACGCACCACCACTATCGCAACCTCTATCGGCGAGGAGCCCCTCGCTCATCGTCGTTCTTGATGGAAAAAGCGAGCCGAGTAGCGGAAGAGGGCGAGAGAGGAGGAGGAGGAGGAGGAGGGGGATGAAGAAACGGAAGAAAAGGAGCCTTGAAATAAGAAAACCAAGAAGAAGAAGAAGAAGAAGACGAAGATGAAGAAGTGGAAGAGAAGGAAGAAGAAAACGAAAAACGAGGGTGCGAGCATTGGCTGGGCTGCTGGACTGTGAGGATGGGGTTCCTAGGGGGTTTCAGAACTGAGGATGAGAAGCGGCGAGTCGATTGAGGGAGTGAAAGCGTAAGGGCAACCGGGAGAAAGAGCGAGTAAGAATAAGGGGGTTGAAGGGTGGGTAGTGGTGCGCTGAGGGGCGGGGGGGGGTGGAATAAGACGGCTCTTATTCGCGCGGGCTTTTTAGAATACTTTATTGACTGAGCCCAGAGGGGTTGGAAACGGGGCTGGACGAAGCGGTTAAAAGAAGAGGGGGCGACCAAGGGGAATTCGAGGGATTCCAAAGGAACCCTTTCACCCCCTTAACCCCCCCCGGCCTTGTCACAGATAGAGGAGAAATTCGCTTTTCTGCCTCGCGACGAGACCCTCGTTTCGAACACCACCCCCTCCCCCCCCCCCTTCCGCCGCTCGCCGACCCACTCGTTTTCTTCTTATCATTTTTTTATTTTTATTTTTTTCTCTTTTTCGCCACTTGATTTCGTTTTCCTTCGTTTGGACGTGCCCGTGACGTTTTCCTTTCCCGCCGCTCGACTGATGTATTCGCTTTATGCGCCCCCTTTATACCTACTCGTATACAATCCCCCCCCCCGGACGTCCGTCGAGCTGTGAATTGGACCGGCGCGAATGCTTGAGAAATATAAATAAATAAATGTACGCCTTGAGACTACGCGTTCTACCTGGTCGCTCTGAATAAATAAGAATCAGAGCAATTAAGAGATACGAGGGGCAAAGGGAATACGGGATTTCTCGATCTCACGTCCAACGGAAAATGATGCCCCCCCCCTACTTCCAGATATCCCTATCTACTATGTATTTCACTTAAAGTAATGTTGATTTTTTGTTATTTAGAATTTTTTAAAAATATTTAGTTATAATTTTTTTTATTAACGCGTTGAATATTTTTATAAATATTGGTAAAGATTGTTTGAAGGGGAAATATATTTTCGTTGAAAATAATTTGATTTTATTGATAATGAGATACATGATAGATTGTGTTTGGTATTTTTAATAAAGAATAAAGGTAAGCACAGTAATTCAATGAAATTCATAATGACATATATAATTTTTATTAGTATTATTGATCATAATTATATGTATATTATTGTTTGTTGCATTCAATTATTTTTAATAAAAATGATCTTTTTTTTCTCCGTATATAATTGTAATAAATATTATTTTCAATAATTCACAAGTTTATTATTAGCCGTTATTAATTTTATATATATCTAAAACTATTAAGAATATTAATTAAATAAAATTTATCATGAAATTATCATAAATTAATATTAGTTTTGATTAAAAATGAAAATACGATGCAAAATTTAGTAGTTAAACAATTTGTATTGTCAAAAAATGTAATTCAAGTATTTAATTTAAAAAAAAATTGTTTTTTGAGTTTCATTCGTTAAAAAATTAATAAAAAACTTTTTATTTGCAGAAAAAAATAAATGAGAAGCTTTCTGTTTGTCAAAATATTAATTATAAGCTTTTTATCTATCAAAAAATGAATTAAACTCTTTTAGTTTCTAAAAAAATGTATTTAAAGTTAGTTGTTTGTCAAAGAATTTATTTAAAGTTTTTTGTTAGTCAAAAAGTTTTCGCGTGAAGTTTCATCGTGAAAAGTTAATAGCCCGGATTGGAACGTACCGTAAAATCTTCGCGGCCAGCGAATTTGTCAGATTGCGAGGTAACGGTTCACTTCCGTTTCGGAGATGGACAAAGGGTTGCGTGGGTGTACAAGATCCTCTGAGAGAAACGCGCGTTGTTTGCGAGGCCAGCTGGAAATGGATCGGCACGGATTCCCTCGTGAATTCGAGCGTAATGATCGACTCGCCCTTCGCCCTTCATCTCGTGCCATCCCTCTCGACATCACCGGTCCTCCCTTGACCATATGTCGTTTGACCCTTTGCCACCTAACGGGTAAACTTTTTGCGTTGCTCCACTTCCTGAACGAGGAATTGCATGAAAAACAAAAAGAAAAAGGCAACAGTATTCGAATTAAGGGCGATTTTTTCATTTGTTATATTCGGTGCCCTTTTTCCCTTGCAAAGCCTCTAAATGACGAAACTTTGCATTCTCATGACCATTTCCAATTTATTGCAAAAAAAAAAAAACATATTTATCATCGAATATCAACAATTATCCCACCTTGAATTAAAAAGTTAGTAAAAAATAGGGGTATTCTTAATTCACAATTTTAAATAACGTCGAACATGTTTAACTTTACATAAATATAATTTAATAACAAATTATCATTTGCAAATGTTTATTTACCTCTTTCAATAAATAATTAAAATTAATGTCGACTTTTAAGAGACTATACTTTCGTTCCAACCATCCAAGAAAACAATTAATTTTTCAATTTAATTGATACTTCCGGATTTCTATATCATCAATAATTATCCAATAAGTCAATATAAAACAAGTTTTCGAATAAAACCTAATGAACTCGTCGTTAAAATAAACCCTTCGTTATTTCATAAATTAATTGACGCAATCTATTTCCTTGAAAATTTATTAAAATTCGTAATTAACCAAAGTACTAAATAATTCGATAAAAAATGCGAAAATAATTCAAGAATTATTAATTTATCAATTATTATCGTCCTTCAACAAGAATTTCGCCGATATTTTTTCAATATCCTTTTACTAGCACCTTAATAGTCCGCGAGGACTTTCGGGGTTCGAGTTTTCGACGTAGGCAAAATAGCGATCGGGAAAAGGGGGGGGGGGTGGCACGTAAGTAATGAGGGTATCAACAGTCAATCGATAACTTTGCTTCGACGTGAGAGGCCCATGAAGGGGGAGGGGGGGGGGGGCAGAACGCCCTCTTCACATAGGCCAGACTTGAAAATGAACTCTCGATTGATCGGTAGACAAAATATTAAATAATTACCATCGAAATTTGTAATCCGTAAATTTTTCAAAAATTATCATCGAAGATCGATCGAGAATTGGCACACTATTGATAATGGATTGAAAAATCAAATAATTCGTGTAACCATAAAATTTGGTATTACAAAATTGATACAGACGTCGAACGAATTCCTCCCAATAGACCCTCATTATTATTGAATTGAATTATCAATATCGTCTTATTATTGTTTCTCCGGAGTACTTGGAATTGCATAATGCAATAATACCGATAGGATGTTCACATCGGAGCAAAATCTCATCCTTTACAAATTACATTTCGAATGATCGGTTGAATCGCGAGAGAGGGGATGAAAGGGAGGAAAAGAAGGAGGTAGGGGATGAAAGGGTGAGAAAGGGGATAAGGGAGGATTCGTCTGACCAGGACGTGAGGAGCCCCGAGGGTTTTTGGGTCTGGACGAAGGTTCAGTGCGCGCGAAACTTTTTAATCGAGAATTATGAAAGTTATTCCCTTCCCCTTCCAGCCCCTCGAAAATCAGGGATTTGGGGGTGGGTTCGATCCACAGCTTCCCATCGAGTTAAAAAAAATCAGTGATGGTCTCTTTTCGATTTGTTTCTTTTTTCCTATCGTGTCTAAATAAAAACTGAAAAAAAAAAATTTTTTTCTTTAACCCTAATAAACACGAATAAAAAAGTTCAAGGAAAACAATGGCGGCATCTCCAATGGACTCGTAAAATCACCTTACGACGTTGACGGTTGAAAAATGTGGTAACCGCGAGAACGAAGGGAAAGAACGAAAAATGAAGGGCGAATATTTATATATAGTATATATACGTGTGTATATATATGTGTAGGGTGGATACGAGCAGGGTTGAGGAAGGGGTTGAAAGTAGATGGAGAGGCAGTTGCCAGGAGCAAATCGGTAATTTCCTTTTTCCCTAACCCTTTTTCTCCCTTCTCTCTATTTTTATCTCTTTCTTTCTCTCTCTCTCTCTCTCTCTCTTTCGCTCTCGCCTTCGACACAACCACCATCATCCTCGTTTGGTCCGTAACGTGGATCCAACACAGGTCGTATACACGTATACATGTACGCATGAGCCCGGTACAGGATACTACTTTCCTCTTTCTCTCTCTCCCTCTCTCTCTTTCTTTCTCTCTCATCTTCCTAGCTCGCTGACTGAAGCAACGAGAGAAGCTGGGCTTTCGCTTTGGCAAAGACAAGGGGCCGTCGACGTTCCTCTCGGGCGGCTGGCCGGCCAGCCGCGCTCTCGCCCCACGTAGCTCCGTCGAAGAAATGAGGAGGGGGATGCAAATTAAAATCCTCGCCATTTTACCCGTTTCTTATTTCTCCCGATGGTTCTCAACTGCTCCTGGAGAACCGTTGAATCGTTGTCTCAGTCCTTGAGGTGAACGAAACATTCTCTCGAATAATCGTCTTCGACGGACCGGATGTACCAATCGAACCTGGAATCAATGTCAAAATTACATTTTCCATTCGTTTGAAACTTGGAGACGTTTTTCATTCGTTTGGAACTTGGAGAGTGTTGTTGTTGTTGTTTTTTTTTTGTTGGGTTCGATGGTTACTGGGTTAATGACGAGAGACTTCCGGTTCTGGTGGATGATGACACGTGGTACGTCGTGGTACGTCATGAGAGCTGAATTGTTGAATACTTGTTGAGACAATTGTTTTTTTCATGCCAAACGGGATTCCTGTGACTTCCTGATATTCCTACCCATGATAGCCATCAGGACATCCATCCAATAATAGCCCTCCTGATACTTGGGCATCCCATAATCAAATCTGGTATTGTACCTATTTCATTTTTTAAAAATTATAATTATGAAAATAGTTTTTCAATAAAAAACATAAATATTATTATTCTGGGCAATGACCTTCCATCATTCATTCATTTTACCGTTCTTCATCAATTCTTTACGCAGATATTTGGTCTCCCCGAGATCTGACTTCCGGTTCTTGAAAAATGGCGATATCGCGATAAATACAACTTGTGTAATCTTTTATTTTCCTAGTCCCAAAACCTCCCGTAATTCTTTACGTATTCCCAGTTTTGATTGAGAAAGAAAGTAGTACCTAATGAACGTTTGATGAAACTGCCCAAAATTCTTGGTGGTATAGATACGTAATCAGCAGTTTCACTACGTTTTGTCAAGGTCACGATGAACTGTCCAAAATCCTTGCTGGTATAGATAATCCGCTATTAATGTTGATAACCATGAGCAGAGCCATCAACGATCACTACGACTTTGCAGATCCAAGATTCTCAGGCTTTTCCATTCATAACGGAACACTCGTGGCGTGTGACAGTATTGTCCCTCCCGAGACCCTCATAGGCCTCTTTCATCATCAACTGTAAAAAAAAAGATATTTTTAAATATCAGTTATAGGTAACGCGTATTATAATGATTAATATATTATTAAATAAATCATTCAAATATTACTAATTATCGACAATAAAAATTATAGATAATTGAATGCATAATTAGAGTAATTACTAATTATAAATACCTATTAATTACATATAATAGTACGAACAATTAAATAACAAAAAAATTAAAAATGGTTATGAATTATAAATAAATTAATGAATTGGCAAAATACAAAGGATTCCTCGTAATAATTGCATGATCAGTATCCCACATGTCCGATGGTTTCTCAAGAGTAGTTCGTGTTGGTTTTGATGGGGTGAGAAAGGTCTCGAAGGAAACGCATACCTCAAAAAACATTACCTCCGTTCACACTCCCACACAAGCCCACACTTATACACGTATACGTATATACGAGTTAATAAGAATAACGAAAGACGTCGACATTAATATAGCGCGAAACCAGGGACGACAGTTGCATTTGACAACCCCCCTAGCTCGCGAAACGCCGGACGGAGGGACTAAGACAGATTAAGTATTTTAAATTGAACATTGCGAGTGCGCGGGGGTGGGAGGGTCTCAGCAAAGTGCGGGATATCTCTGTCTCTCTTTTCCACTCTCCTTGTCTCTCTCTCCGGGGCGAAATGGAATGGGGGATGAGGTCGAATGCGAAAAAGAGAAAGTGGAGGAGTTTGAAGAAAGAATGAAATAAGGACGGAGATAGTTTACCGTTGAGAGTGGAAAGAGGATCAGAATGTGGAATGGTGGAAAAGCAATGGTGGAGGATCGGGGGGTGTAGGTTGGATGCGCATGGAGGAAGCCCAAGGGGGTGAGTTTCGGGGGTGGTAGAAAGAGGGTGGTACGATGTCAGGGCTTTTTCTCTCCTTATCTATCTCTCTCTTTTTCTTCACCACCTTTCTCACTTCTTCGTCTTCCTACTTCGCTGCTATCCACCTTCGTCCTTCACGTGCTCCTTCAGCCAACATCCTTCGTCCTTTTCTTCCTCGCAGTTTCGTACCGTCCTGGGGTAGCTCAGTTTTTATAATAAAGGACCGTAATTAATGCCGCCCACCTTACCAGCCACCCTCCAACCACCCCTCAAACCCCTCATCCTCACTTGCTCCCAGCGACTCACCCCCAATCTTCTAGGACGCTGGATAGCTGGCCAAGAACTACGTCGGCTCCTAGTCGGCCCGGAATCGCTCTTGGCTCCCTTTTTTTTTTATTATTCTTTTTCTTCTTACTCAACATCGCGCTTTTCCCTCTTTTTCTCCCTCTCTCTCGATCTCTTCCTCTTTCTCTTCAACTCTCTTTGTCAGTACTCATCCCATGGTGAATTTAGCCGCGACAGCGAAGTGCACCGCTTTTCGCCAGTGAAAGGTTTCTTCTTTCTTCCTCGTTGTTTTTTTTCTTTCTTTCTTCTTCTCCTTCTTTTTCTTTTTTTCTTTTCTTTTTTATTCGTCTTATTCCATTCCGGTTCTTCTCCGCTTTGTCCTCCCACTTTTCTTCCCCTCCAGTCCTTCACGCTACGGAAACGTGAACGTGTGAAATACACGAACACTTCCAGTCGTAATGGAAGATTATACAATGTACAGGGTGTACCACGATGAAATGCCGTCCGTGAAATTGGGGGTTGGGGGTGATACGAGTCGATTGATGCAAGCATGTATGGTCATCCGATCGATCCATGAATTATTATTCATTTTTAAAGGCAGCCAATCAGGTGTTCAACAGGCTCTCGATTGAAACCCACAGCTGACTGAAAATCCAAACAAAACTCGAAATAATTATTTCATTTAGAGGCTTAGTGTCATAGTGCAGGTTCATATTGATGTATGATTTTATACCTTGAAGGCAAATCCACCATTTTATTCGCCGTGAACTCTCTATTTATAGAGAAAAATGTCAAAAAAATATTCTAGAAATATTTTTTGCATTTTCCCAGTCTAATTTTGTACTTTCGGCAAAAACTCGGGCATTTTCGTAATCAGCAGAAAATTTCCGATTAAATATACCCTCTTTAAAGCTTAAAAACGCAAAAAAAATTTTTTCGACTTCCTCCGGCCACTTTTCCGAAATCTCAAAAATCACGATATTTCAATAGGTCGTACAGTGGGCTTCTTATATGCTATGGACTTTCAATGGGTGAGTTTGGAAAAGGTTTTTGCCTAACTTAAATAATGGCGTTGGATTCGTATCGA
>JAPYZI010000789.1:0-68131 GCA_030523105.1 Ophioninae sp. A BG-2022a
CCACTTTGTGCTCGATCTCTTCGTTATGATTTTCTCTTCAAAATCCTTTTTTAATCATTAAAGTCCGATGATTTTTCGATTTTTGGCAGAATTTCAAAGTTGCACCATCAATTTTTGCAAATTTTTCCATACATACCCCTTTGCGTTTTTTTTAGCGATTTTTCGAGTGGACTTTCCGGGGAAACTAAACGAGATATCGATACGAATCCAACGCCATTGTTTAAGTTAGGCAAAAACCTTTTCCAAACCCCCCAAATGAACCTCAATAGCATATAAAATGCCCACCCTACGACCTTTTGAAATATCGTGATTTTTGAGATTCCGTAAAAGTGGCCGGGGAAGTCGAAAAATGGTTTTTTCCATTTTAAAACCATTAAAAGGGTCTATATTATCGGAAATTTTCTGCTGATTACGAATATGCCCAAGTTTTTCCCGAAAGTGCAAAATTAAACTGGGAAAATGAAAAAAACGTTTCCAGAATATTTTTTTGACATGTTTCCCTAGAAATTACGAGTTTAAGGCGAATCAAATGGTGGATTTGTTGAAATATTAATAATAATTCAGGGTTTGATCCGGGAACTATACATGCTGGTATTAATCCACTCAGAATTTCACCTCAAAACCCCCATTTCATGGATGACATTTCGTCGTGGGACACCCTGTATATTATAATACGTATAAGAGGAAGCAGAGCACAACCATGCCCGAAGCATAACATCTACAGGAGTAAGAAGGACGCCATCATTCTCCCAACGTTTATATCCACGAAAGTGAGACCGAGAATGAAAACCGCCGTCAGCGCCACTACCCGAGAACTACCGATGGGGGCAGCCCCCAGCAGAATCGGCACATATAATCCTTAGGAACTATCCAATGCACATCTGACTTCGTTGTCGCAAGTATGGCGGTACTCGATATACCTGCATTTGACAGATGTTCCCGGTCTCGACCGTTTTAAATATCAAGTCAATCAACGAACGATCCATTTAACGTTTTAATAGGCATTTTAATGGTATTTGCATCGCGAAAACATTGAAATGGAGGTCAAGCCGAAAACGGAACATTTACTGGCGTTGAAAGGTCATTTCTAACCTTGAATTCATAATGCAAACATTCTAATGTGTAGAGAGCTTTGTTTACTAATTATAAATTCAAAAATTATTCGGGTCGTCTATATCGATACTCAATGCTCCCGCAGTTATGAGATTAACCCGGCCAACGCTTGCAAGTCCAATCATCGTTACGTGCGATTCAACAGACCTCCCGGGCAATACACTGAACAATGAGTTGAAAAATGATTGCACCGCCCTACAGGGAATGGAGAGTCTCGCTGTTGGACAATTTATGGTATTGCCTCAAAGTTTTGGGTACGCCAGTCTATGAAGTATTTTACGAAGGAGTTTGTCTTTCCCTGTTATGCATTTACCGATTGTTACAGAAACATACATCTGGGTGAAATTTTCTCGAGCTATCTGTGCGTTCATAATGGCAGCAATCAAATGGTCAAGAATGTTCGCATAAAGGTGTGAGTCAGAAGCATTAAAGTATAGTTATTTTATATACCTATAGTTATTTTTTTGTTTCAAGAGTGGCTCAGGCTTTTTAATGACTTTCATCATCAAGCCATATGATTTTTGAGGAATATGTACAGCTAAATGAATCCCACTAATAAAATCTGTAAAATTTGCATGCCTGGAATGTAACAGCGAATTCCCTTATTTTCTATTAATTAATTTATATTGGCATCCAAAGCTTTGTTTGTAAAATCGAAGAATAGAATTCGGAATGCTTCATTAAAAATTATTCTTACTTCACGGGGATTTATGTTTTCTCCACGATGATAGATTGAAACATTTGTAAATTTTAAAGTTCTATCATTGTTAGATACACCGGGTTTAAGATTTGACTTGATTCCTTTTCACAGGCGGATTTGCAAACAAGTACTCAAATGATCCCACTGTCGCACAAAAATGCTGAAGTTGCCGAACTGGCACCCGACAACACAGCAGACGATGTCATTCATCACGAAGTCAAGGAAATCGGAACGCATATGTAAGTTGATACTTTGGGACTGTTGCATATGAAATATCATAACGTTCCCTTTCTAAAAATAATATTTGAAATCGTATCAATTTCAGATTAGTGTGCGAAGTGAGTTACACGCCGACGAGCGTGGGTGGCACAAATCAATCTTTCAGGAAGTTCTTCAAATTTGAGGTCATAAAGCCGCTGGATGTCAAAACTAAATTTTGCAATGCTGAAGTACGGTGTTCGTCATTCGCGCTTTCGAAGCTGGAAACGATTATCCGATTTCATTAGATATGCATTTCGCTTCTTTCAGTCGGATGAGGTTTACTTGGAAGCTCAGATACAGAATTTAACATCGGGTCCAATTTGCTTGGAGAAAGTTGCGTTAGAGTCTTCTCATTTATTCACAGGTAAATATTGCCGGGAATTCATGGGTACAGAATGTAGAGTAGGGACACCATTCTGAACTCACTTTTAAAGTAACTTCGATATTAATTTAACATTCCATTGATGTTACCAGTATCGACGTTGAATACGAACGAAAAGGGAGAATCGATTTACGGCAGTGTGAACGTTTTAAATCCCGGCAGCAGTCGCCAGTATCTGTATTGCCTCAAGCCACAATCGAGTCTGATGAAGGATCCGAAAATGATGCATAATGCGACGAATATTGGAAAACTCGACATAGTTTGGCGGAGCAACATTGGCGAAAGGGGACGTTTACAGACCAGTCAATTACAACGAATGGTACGGATTTCTTTCATTCCTAACATTTCCTTTGTATGTGTTTGGAGGCGTTCAATAGCTGTTATTTTAAGTGTTATTTAATAGCCGTGATTTTAAGTAAAGAGCTTCATTGGATGTATCAACTTAAATTCTAGGCTCCTGATTACGGTGATTTACGGGTAACCGCCAGGGATCTCCCGACGAAAGAGTTTTTGGAAAACCCTATAGAGTTCAAGTGCCACATTATAAACACATCGTGAGTACGGTACAGGCCTATCGATAAATTCTTGCTCACCGGCAATTGGCTTTCATTGCTATTTCCCTCTCGGTTCAGTGAACGAAATATGGATCTTCTTTTGAGCCTGGAGTCCAATAAGTCGGTCGCATGGTGCGGAATTTCTGACACTATTATAGGAACTTTAAAACCTGGAGCTTCAATCGACGTCCCGTTGTGTTTGATTCCATTGGAGACGGGCCTCGTTGTAAGTAGCTTTTATTTTACGGACTGATGAAATTTCCCTCTTGTGAGCAACGCCATTAAGAGTGCCGATTGTAGTGAGAGAAAAATGTTTTTTTTCTTGTGAGTCTGTGCCAGATATCAGAAATAATGTTGTTATCCCGATTAACCCATGATCCAAAGATAAATATAATTCCGTATCAAATTCATCTTTTATCATCGAACGTTGAGTACATTTTTCGGCGAATTTTTTTAACACCTATTAACGAAAGGTCCGCTCATTAAAAAAGAAAACTACAATTTGGAGAGCTCAAGAGATCTACATTAAATGACCGCATTGTTATTTTTTATTTTAACAGACAATATCGGGGCTCAAATTACTGGACACGTTTCTCAAACGTGTCTACGACTACGACGATTTGGGACAAATATTTGTGTTTCAATTGGAATAACAGCTCCTCACTTATCCTGGAAGGTCAAAATAAACGAAAGAAAAGCAACCTGAACCGAATGAAAACTGGTCGATTTTTCGTTACAGTTGGGCTTGTTTGTAATATATCGATGTACATACTCTCAGTACTCAAGTAAAAATGATAAGCGAAGGGACAAATATAAAAAGCAGTATGTCATTGAACGATAAAAATTTTATATTGTTAGGATAGAACAAGCTTACAGGTAAGATTCAATCGTGGACATTTTTTCACTCTCACTAACCGAGCCCATGGCACACGCGAGCAAAGTCTGCACATCCTGCGGTTCGTTTCCTCCAAAAATATACCCATTCGCCTTGTCAATAGCGTTTTTGATCTGCAGAAGAAGAGCTTTGTTGGAGACGTCAAGCGGAAGAAAATTCACGAGGCTGTAATCTTCGACGAGTGATATTATTGCTGCGTTGAGTTTTCGATATCTGCGATCGTGCGTGAAAAAAGAAACGTATTTCGCTGAGTCTGAGTTTTTCGTGAATGAGATATAGATGTGGAAAAAACACACTGACTTAGCCGTTAGGGGATTTTCGTCAAGCCTCTCCAGAAGGTAACGGAGATCCAGCACTTCCGTATAATAATCGATATTGAAGTCAAGACGATCGCTGAACTTCTTCATCTCGTCGAGTTTTGTCATAACGTTCACGTGGGGCATACCCAGCTGCAACATCGTACTCGTGCACAGCAGCAAAGAGGATAAATACTTTCCTGCAATTGATGAGAAATATTGTAAATATCAGGCTCAGACTCCATCGCAAATGGGAATCACACTTGAGATCATGGAAAATCTCTTGTGGCACGAAGAAATTACCACGCGATTCGACACTTTCAGTTACTGACCAGGATCGCTGCAATGATGCGAGTCTATGAGTTGCACGCTGCACAATCTGATCATGTTCTGCGAAAGTTTTTCGGCTATTGCGGCTACGGATTTGTGATGGGTGTACAATTCTACCTGCAAATAAAATACTGTTTAAATACATTGGGTTTGACTGAACGATCTCGTCGTATACGATATTCGCTCTGAAATTCGAAAATGGATCTTTTCCATCGTTTTCACTCTCTGAATTTGAACATCAATTTGGAATAGTGGACTTGATCTTAGAATTCTTCGTCCACGAGAAAAGATTTGAATTTACAAATCACCGGACACAATGTAGAGTTCAAACCGTTTTGACGTTTGAAAAACGAGGTAAATATATTTCCTTTGAAAGTGGAGAATACCTGGCCTGGGCAGTCGAATATTATGTAATGACCCTTGAGATTAAGGATTTTTGCCAGCAGCCATTCCACATTAGCTTCTAAAAATTCCATGCAGTATACGAGTGCTCCATTAGGTCCGAGGTCGTACGTGTCCATCACTTCGCTGTGCTTTACTAGTTCTGAAACGTCGACTTTGGCTTCATACTCCATATTCTCATTCGCAGGGTCTGGAATATAAGAGCTGCTTTGAAAGAAACATGTCTCCCAAAAAGAAGAGATAAAATTATTCAATTAGAGTTATACAGTGTTTCTTACCAATGTTTATTATCGCTACTTTGCGACCGATTCCCTCAAGGAATTTGCCCATTGCGTTGCAGTAAGTAGTTTTGCCGCTTCCTGGTGGGCCAATAACCATTTGTCCAAATATCAGCGCCATTCTTGAGCCTACCACGATTTCATTCGATTGATGACCGTGACAATGCTTTTGAGAGTATCTTTTGAGTAATCTTTCAGGCAGATTGAAATCAGTAGATTTCTGTCCACGTTTATTTGCTCGGAAAGGAACCGAGCTGCGGCGTGAATCTCGTCGTCGTCTTTACCAAAAAGTACTCTGTACGCAAAAAATACCATGAGTTACAAATACAATTCTGGTTTTTCTCATGCAATTGTATTATGAATCTAGGACTTACTTTGTGGAATATATGTCACTGGTGAATTGGCTCAACGAAGATTCTCTGTTCACACTGATCATAGATCCAAATTTCTTATATTGACTTACTATCAAGAATATGCGATTGCTGCAAACATTTAAGATACTCAAGAGTTAAGGATACGTATAAAATGTTAAGCATAGTGATTTGCACAGTTGGAATACCAATTCAACATTCTAATTGTTCAATTTCATACATCATAAAAATATAAACATTCTAATTTAGAACATTTGACACAAAGATGTACCTGTAAAGTTCTATCACGATGTCCGTATGAACGCCGTTAATAATAATACTGCAAGCATTATTATCACTCATGATAAACAATCATGTCCGTTGTTTTTCTCAGGTTGAACGTTCTCTTCCTACGAGGGCGAAAAAAGACTTCGAAATTGCAGTCCCGTTTACCGGTTGAATGTACGCAAACGTAAATGAGATGGTCAACTTCATAAGTCACTTTGAGGTTCTGTACCATGGAGATTGTAGTCATGGATCAGCCGTAGCTGGCTGCCATGGTATGTAGCCTTGTTGCTACATTTTCTCGGGCGGAAATAAAATTATTTGATTGGCTTTGTATTTATAAAATGTATAAAATTATTGTAGCGTGCTTACAAGTTTAAGACTTTCACCAATAGCGCATTTGCCCCAACGGAATTTGAGAAGCGTGATTGGACGAAATTTTCGGAATACTTTAGACCGATCGTATGTATTTTTGTGTGACGGCGAAGTTATCCAAAATGACTATATGTATTCGTACGTTTTCCCCTGGCGGTCTCATGTATTCTAACCTCGATATTTAAATCCCCGAACACTTCGTAGCAACAATGCGCGTTTTAGAATTGTACAGCGGTATTGGAGGAATGCATTTCGCACTCAAAGGTAAAACCGCCTGTCCAGCAGATTAATAAAAATTAGTGCTATTAGCACTATGCCTATTTATATCTCATTAATTTTATCCACCACTTACCTTTGGGCAGTCCAAATTCGGCGCAAACTTTTTGTTTTCTCTCTCAGATTTTGCTATATTGTGTTTGGGAGGTAGTTTGAAATTTTTGTTTCATGACCAGACCATATTCTTTTTTTCTTTAGAAAGCGGCATTTCAGCAGTGGTTGTGGCTGCCGTGGACATAAACACCGTTGCGAATGAAGTGTACAAGCACAATTTTCCATTTGTCAACAACATAAACAGGAACATTGAATCTTTGACGCCCAAAGAAATAGAGAGTATGAAAGTAAATTGCATACTCATGAGTCCACCCTGCCAGCCTTTCACTCGCTTAGGCCTGCAAAAGGACTCGGAAGACAAGAGAGCCTCCTCGCTTTTTCACATTTTAGATGTGATTCCCAAGCTGGAAAGTCTCGAGAGCATACTCGTCGAGAATGTGACAGGATTTGAAAAATCTCAAACACGGAAAGCTCTCCTTGATTGCTTGGAGAAGAGTGGTTTCAATTATAAGGAATTGATACTCAGTCCTTGCCAATTCGGTGTTCCTAACACCAGACACAGATACTACCTTCTAGCAAAGAGGAAACATTTGAATTTTTGTTTCTCCGATTCTGCACTTGGTTTCGCATTGCCTCATGACACAATGAAAATCTTGCCGAACGATCGTCAAGCACACTTGGCCAACGAGGACAGCACACGGAAGGAAGAAACGTCAAAAAAATGTTACAGACTCGAGAGCATAATCGACAATAGTATAGACGCGGAAGATTACTCCTTGCCGAAAAAATTACTTGTCAAACATGCCTCTGTTTTGGACATCCGAACACCCTTATCTCAGGGATCTTGTTGCTTCACAAAAGCATACGGCAGATACATCGAGGGTACAGGCTCCATTTTTAGTCCGCTCTCACAGAAAGTGATCGACGAGAAGTTTCGCGAAATCGACAACCTGAGTGGCAATTGCGAGGATGTCGCCACATCCCTGACTAGCCTGAAGCTACGCTTCTTTACACCCTCTGAAATATCGAAACTAATGTGCTTCCCGGAATGCTTCAGGTTTCCAAATTCCACTACTAGAAAACAGAGGTATCGCTTGTTGGGAAACTCGATAAATGTTCATGTCGTGAGTCAACTGATTTACTTACTGAATTACAAAGGATAGATAATAGCTATATTTTTCAATTGTACTGTTACCTTTCTACCAAGGAAAAATACAGAAACAGCTTGATTTTTTATTGTTTTAAAAAATGTATAATCCATTTGAGTCACCAACATTCATATCTTACATTCCATCGTAAGCCATTGCACAATATTTTGAGCTTAATGGCATTGAAGTTTGCAGCATTTAAATTGATGCTTGTATCAATGTCCTTGTCTGAGTTGTTGATGTCAGAAATGCAAACTATCATCTCATGCATCAAGAGTAAGGGCATCAATGTATTCAATACAACCAAGTGCAAACATTAAAATCAAGGGAAATTGCGAGTGATAACATCCAAACGATTGTACCGTCTTCCTTTACAATGAAGAAAGATGAAAAGTAAAATACCCCTTTCATTAAACAAAAAGGATTTTCATATGGTTTGCAGTTCTGGCGGTATTATAATTTTCTTCTCCATAGCAAATTTCTTCAGAGCTTGGTATTTGCCATGCCAGGTCTCGATTTCTTCCCTCATTCTATTGTTGTCCTCCTGCATTGTCTCCATGTCTCGATATTCCTGGGTCTTCTCGGACTCCAACTCGTCTTTCTGTTCGATCCGTTTGATCCTGCAGCTGGCGGCGTATCCACGGTTCTTTAAAGTTCTTCTGCGTTGTTTCATGCGAACGATCTCGTCGCGTGTCAGGCCACGCAGTTTCAATTGACGATTCAGGTCCCTGACCGATATTGTGACCAGCTCGTCATCGCTGATGTCCAGACAGGGGCCAGGCGAAAGTGGTTCCTGAGCAAAGAGTTCTGCTCTATATTCGAGTATGACTGAGACATTGAAGATTTTTCAGCGGGTTTGGAATTAATGCTGTCAAGGATTGTGGATCGGGTGTTAAGGTTATGTATAAAATCTTGGTTTTACGTCGGCTAATGCGACGACTGTTTACCGTGATGATTAACGTCAACTCAATCACGTGATCGAAGGAAGATCATGTCATCAAGGAACAAAGCGAATTCAAATGCAAATTGTTTTTGAAATTGCGTACATGATTATAAAAACGCTTACCATCGCTGAAGTTTTACAATATCTTGTAATCGAAGTACGTCGTATTACGAGTCTCAGCCACGGTCCCGAACAGACGCTACTTTCCGTTCGCGTTTAATGATTACTCCTCGAAATTGCTTAGTCATCCTGAGAACGTCAGGACTCTCGGGGGACCGCTATATCTTTCCGATCCCACAGTACGACATTGCTGGATTTTATAAACGTAAACATGGCATCCTCGCCATGTTAATCTGTAAGTACATGAAAATACAACATATATTTTATGGTAATATTACCAACTTATTTCGGACTGTGCGTTATGACATTGATTTTTTACATGCAAACGTTCGTCATTTTGGGCTTGCAATTTTGTTGTAATTGAATTTCAAGTTGTTGACTGTTAAGATAATAAACGAATAGAAACACAAAAATGCCTTTCCCTCATGTTCCGCTATTGACTGTCGATAGAATCGACTTTCGTTGTTATCAACTGTTGGCCATTCGTTTGCTTATATATAACCCAAACAATATTTAAGATATATCTTAAATATTGTTTATAGTTGTCAAAGCTCTATCATCGACCATAGGACCACCGGAGCAGGCGAGATTCTCTATTATTTCTGATTGAGAAAGATTCTATTAAAGCCAATTCGAAAATAGAGGTTAGGGTGAAGTTGGCGTTTCAATCATCCCGAAATATTTCTCTACTCGATAGACCTTTCATATAATAACTTCGGTCCATGTCAGAGGGCGTTCTAGGGTTGTCAAGTGTCCGAAATTTTAAGATGTCTCTCTGATAGGATTCCAGTAGATAAATTATGAAGGCTGGAAAAGCGACGAGAGTCCTTAGAATTTACCAAATGCAGAGCTCAATAATTTTGCATCCTAGTCGATATTATTAACATCTGAGAAAACTTTGAAAATTTAGGCTATCTGACGTCACTTAATTTCCGTGTAACTCTGCCTTTACCTTAAGGGCGTATAACCCGTCCGGCCGGTACAAATCCTATGGCCAAGTTTTCTTCAAAATGCATCATATTTCGGACAAATGGAAAGAGAGACGTTGATCCCTCATCAGAGTGGAAACTATCCTTCTTTCTTAAAAAGAAAACCATTTAATAGAACTCATGAAATTTGTCATCTAGCTGTCGCGGTTAGATTCAAGTCCGCTCGGTCGGTCAGACTTTGTGTCTCGGTGGAGTGGAAGCGTCCGGATATTGTGAGAGGATATTCTACAGCAGTAAAAGTTTTCTTCTCAAAAGCTTATCCACATATGCGACTGTAGAGTAATGGATAGCTGTAGGAAAATTTGTAAGGTTCCGGTGACCTTGTACTTTTTCCCACTAGGTGAACAAACTAATTCGTATATCCGGATTTTATGATGCACCCAAGTATGTGTAAAGTTCTCAGTGACAGCCGCGCCACCCCCGGATCATCGTTGATCGCTTAATTCTCGTGTATCAAACAGTCGCTATTGAGGTTGACCTCTCCTCGAAACGAGATTACCCGGAATTCGCAAGGGTGCAAGAAATTGATGAATAATTGTCAACGCAACCGAAGCGAAGTATGCGCTTTTTGGGATATTTGTTCAAATGCGTCGAAGCGGATCGTTTATCAGACACGTTTCTCTTCCCTTTCTCTTATCTTTAATTTCCAACCGCTTTAGGACGTATCGTTTCAAAAGTAAGGCGGGTACGAATTTCCTACGAAAGTTTTACTACGAGATGGCCTCCCGGTTTTTTGTGACGTTCGTCGCGCGAGTTTCGTGTTGCTGTTGACAGCTGATTCGTCTGTGTTGTGTCGAAAGGCGTGTATGTCTCACGAAATTGTATTCGTCTTATTATCACTCGTGTTCGTTGTCACTTGTCTATCCACGTTTTCAATTCCTTTCCCCACGCCCGTCGCACTCCACACCCCTTTCCATTTGGATCCTTTTGCATTCTCAGGTTGACACGTCGGCTCGTTGCGGTACGGTATCTTCGGTTACGACGGTGCCAACACGAAGTCGCACTATTCCACGGGGGCGTCGACACCATAGAAATTTGAGCTTTTAGCGCCGGCTACTTAATCCCCGATGACAGAATGGTAAGTTTTCTCGTTATCACACGCGGTACAATCGTATGATCGACCTGCATTTCTCCCGATCAAATATACGTCGGAGTAAACGATAATTGTTTCAATCGCATTTTACGAACTATTTTCATAGCCAACTATGTTACTCCTTCATGGAGACATTTCATTTCTAGTTATTGTATTTGTATACGGCCATCTCGTATGTTCGACGTATCTACTGTTTCTTATCTTTTAGGTATTGCACTTTGTAACAAGAGCCATTACTAGTCTGTAAAACATTTGTGTTTGCTAAGCGGAGCACATTCGAGGTTCTTTTGTGTTCAATATAGATATGGTAACATGCACGTACCAATACTCCATTGGCGTTTTATAGTGAGCTTGAAATTCTTCAATTGCGGTAACAAGGGTTAGGCTGCTCATTTAGATTAGTATGAAAAGTATAAACAGTACATACTAGTCATCAACTGTGGTCGATAACTTTGCAGCAAGAATGAATGGATATGAGACCAGGTATTGAAAACACGAATCTGTCCATGTTTTCTGCTTTTGACAAACAGGAGGATCGTTCTGAATGTTTGTGCTTACCCGGGTGGAAGTATTTGTTGGTGCTTTAACTGTAAACACTTGAAGCATATGTGTTATCAACCTGTTGTATTTATACTGCATTTCCAGATTTCAATGACAAGTCGGCTTATTATACAGATTTGTATATGTATCGTATTTACCTTTAGAATGCGTTATGAAAATATAAAACACATGTAACAGATGGCAACATACGGAATTCTTGGTTGCATATTCATAAATGTTCGTGGAAAGAGCGGTAACGTTACTTATTCTGGAAATTGTATACTTTGCAGACGAGGTGACATTCCGCTGTTCTGCCATGCGAAACAGATCTATTGGATTCATTTTTCTATCCATATTCATATGGGCCGTTATAACTTATTTCCTTTTTCTGGATCGCCCCATCGGTATTCAACAACATGAGGTTTGTGGAACTAAGGTTTTCTTATAAATATTTACAGGTTGAAAATTGTTAATTTCATTGCATCAAACATCGTATAGTATTGGTATTATTCTGTAAATTGCATTATTCTGTAGTTAATGGTTATTTGAGCCAGTCGTTTAAAATAGTTCCGCTTTCAGCTGGCACTTACCAAGCAGATAGAGAAACTGAACAGCGAAATGAGGAAGCAAATTGATGCCAATCAGAAACTTTTCCAACTGTTGTTACAGAGAGAAGAACAGAGAAGTGAGTAACTAACAAAGCCTAAAACGAATATTGCTAGACGAATATTTCAATAAGATGTTATGCTATTGCAGAAAAAGAAGAAAAGGTGGCAGCGCAACTAGCACTAGCCAACACTAAAAAAGATGAGCCTCCAAAGGACGAGAATGACAACGTCATCGATAAGAATCAAGCGGTAACGATTTCGGGTAATATTGCAGCGGCACCAGCTGAGGATGTTCCGCGAGACGATGCAAACATCAAAAATGAAGTAATTTATTTATAAAACCGATCAACGAACGTGTAAGCATTAATCGAATCCTGGAGGTTGATTGAACTTCTTCTTATTGCAGCTAGAGCATACGGAAGACAAATTGCGTGATTTGGCTGCCAAAAAGAGTCTGCCGGATGGCTCACCGATAATAGCTGTACTGGTATTTTCTTGTAACCGCCTCACAGTACAGCGTTGCCTCGATCAATTGTTGAGGCGAAGACCGAACGCTGATCAATTCCCCATAATAGTATCGCAGGACTGTGAGCATAAACAGACCGCTGATATTATTAAGTCTTACGGCGACCAAGTTGTACATATACAGGTGATAAGTTTTTTTCATTTGTTCTTGCAATTGGAAAGTCTCTAATGTACAGTACGCAATTACGTAACTTGTCGTTTGAATGTTCATTCTCGTTGAAGCAACCCGATCAATCGGAAATTGACATTCCTCTGAAGGAGAAGAAGTTTAAGGGGTATTTCAAGATCGCGCGTCACTATGGTTGGGCATTGAATCACGTCTTTTTGGAGCTCGGATTCAACTCGGTTATTATTGTCGAAGGTACATGCATCATTTTCAATGTCTTTCATTCCGATGACTTTCTATTGCTCGATTACTAATACGATCCGATTAATTTTCGCTATTCTTAGATGATCTGGATATTGCTCCGGACTTTTACGAGTACTTCCTCGGTACCTATCCGATTCTCGTTGCTGACAAATCGTTGTGGTGTGTATCAGCGTGGAACGACAACGGGAAATCGAGCTTGGTCGACGAGAAAGCCTCGCATCTTCTCTATCGCACGGACTTTTTCCCCGGTCTCGGTTGGATGCTAACGAAAGATCTGTGGTTGGAGTTATCGCCAAAATGGCCGAGAGCGTCAGTATTCGCTCTTTCTTTATTTATTGTGTCTTTGTCTTTTTTCCCGAACAACAGCGATCTCAAAATATAAATTTACACAGATATTGGGACGATTGGATCAGGCAACCCGAGCAGAGAAAAAATCGAGCGTGCATAAGACCCGAGATATCGAGAACGAGAACGTTCGGGAAAATTGGAGTGAGCAAGTGCGTACAGCTTTCCGTTTCAATTCTCCTCCTCGATTTATTCTTTTATTGATGAGAATTCATTTTACGCTTAACAGTGGACTCTTTTACGAGAAACATTTGAAGTACATTAAGCTCAACGAGCAATTTGTGCCTTTCACCAAGATGAATTTAACTTATTTGTTGAAAGTGAGTATAAGGAATGTTTATTCCTAATCGGTAATTATGGAGGTTTAATAATGCAACTTACCGAATCTCATCGTATCTTCTTTTTATTTTCATTTGCATTTTCAGGATAATTATGACATAGCTTTTGTGAATGACGTGTATAAGTCGATGGTGGTCAGTTACTCGGACCTTAAAAGTGGGAATATTAAATCCACTGAAAAAGTGAGGATTCCTTACTACACGCGTCAGTCATTTAAAAATACCGCCAAGATGCTTGGCCTCATGGATGACTTCAGAGTAAGTATCACAGCTGGTCTACAATCCTTAATGAAACTTTGACTTACCCGTATGGATCAACGTTGGCTGAATCGGGAGACATCGAATAATGATAATATTTGTTTTTCATTATCCAAAGAGTGGAGTACCGAGAACGGGTTACCGGGGCGTTGTGACCTTCTTTTACAACGGACGGAGGGTTTATCTAGCGCCGAACGCGAATTGGAACGGATACGATATTACTTGGAGCTAACACATAATTCGGCATTATAACAGAGATCTCTAAGGAGCAATAGTATAGCAAAAATGGATCACACGGCGACACAAAATGAATGCTATTTTTGGAAGTCGTGTTTCCAAAGAGAGGCCCGCGAACATTATGTCGTTAGAGGCAGCTGCGTGCGCGTGCGAGAGATAATAGGACAGTGAAATGTTGTTCAAGAATTTCCGAGTCGATAAGCGAATCGGAAAATCTAGCACCGGTGAAAATACCCGACCGGGTAACGAAAAAACTTCCATTCAACCGCTAATAACCCACCGAACGTTTTTTTTTTGTTTTCTAATGATATCGCAGCATTTTTCCAACTCGTTGTAAATATCTTAGCTAAAGTTTGTACAGAGAAAGAGTCCATTCGTTATATTCGTTCACCGCGACAGTGCCAAAAGCGCGTTGCGGTTTATAAAGTATAATAGTGCTCTTTTATTTTTTCATATTGAAAAGAAAAAATAGTAAGAATGAGGAAGTGGATGGATTATAAACCGACGAACTTAGGCAGCATGGATAAAAAAATTTGAGACTTGCGCATTGTTCCCAAGAATACAGTGAGAATTGCTTGTTTGGAAGTGTATTCGTGATATGTGCGTTTTGTCTAAAAACCGTGATATAATGTAGCCCAGTTATCCGTATTTTACAATTGTTTCATTTTGTTTTATCGATACCTGTGCACTGCGCATTGTAACTTGAAATCCTACGTACACAGGGTACGTGCATTTAAATGGAACCAGGCCAATACTTGACGCAATGGTTATTCCAAGATTGTTCTTTAAGTATTCAGGAATACACGAGTCAATCTTCATGACCGCTTCGATTCCGCAACTGATTATATATATATATATAACAACTTGTATTATATAATTTTACGAGCTTTAGAGCTAACGATTGAAAACTAGAGTGCAATACTAAGGTGGAACGATGCGTAGTTAAAAAAAAGGAAGGTGAATTGTCACGAGAGTTATATATATTGTCTTCCTGAATAAAACTTCCGAGTCTTCGTTGATCGTGTAAATTTCAAATGTTCCGGCTCGAACTGAATTCCACTTGCGCATGTAAACACGAGAGAGTGGAGCGACGAAGAAAAATTTGTATTCATTGTGAACTATTCGATTGTAAGGCACACGAATACGCTTTGCTTTCTTGACGATTATTGCACCCAAATACTGACATTCGTAGCGTGATGTACACGTGTAGTGTCTTATCATACATTCGCGCAATGATCTTATTACGATTTTTCTGATACTTTTTGTAATGGAGAAGGAAACCAATTCATAGAAGGGAAGAATCTATTGCTCGCTATACGCGATCGTTGCACGAGATTTGAAACCGGGTGTACGGGGGATCGTTAGTCGGGGTAAATAAAGATTTTATTCGCCAGCAGCTCATTATCGAGAGAATTAAAAGTTCATGAACGACGATATAAATGTTACTAATGTGCAATTATGATTAATAAATTATTGAGATCCATTGAAGCATAGAAAACTCCATTTTCAAAGTCGAGGCGACCTTCTCTCTCCGCTTCTAATGGTTTCGGTCTGAGTTATGTAATTCGGGCCTTTTTCTGATGTACAGTGAGGTGTACTGTTTTTTTTTTTTTTTCTAGACGCCAATATATTTAATACAATTTCAAATTGGAAGTTTTAATAAAATTCAAATATTTATGAATTGAAAATGAGGCAATATAGACGCGGTTTTTTTAAAAAAACAGTGAAACGATGTTATATATTTTTTTAAATTCCCGTAGGCGATGCTGTGGAATTCTCAAAATGACAAAGTCCAATTTCAATCGTGAGATATTAGCGTCCAACAACATCATGTGCCTTGTCATTAATCGGCGAAACGTTGAAGCCTCCTTAAGAGACCGAATCACGGTAAATTACTTGGGGTTAATCCAAAAAAACAAAGAGCATAAGATGATTTATAATTTTTAACGATTTTATTCCCGTCTCGCTTACGCAAGCGTTGCGATTTCTTAATAATTGTTCAAGAAAAATTAACTTGGATTACTTTTTGTACGCAATTCGCTATTGGTAACGGTTTCCGATCATTGCACAAACGAAGTGCAGTTGGGTTATATATCAGGTGCGAGCCGAGGCTACTTTCGGACGCGACGATCGCTCAGGGCCTTATAAGCAATGCACGGGTCCAAAATGTCTGGGAACGAAAAGGACTAACGTATCGTCAGGAACAATTCACCCTCCGATTGATTTATTAGAATATGGCACGAGAGCCGAATCGCGCGTCCGGCTTCGGTGCATCTTTCGGCAGACTCGGTGACGCGTCCTCGTATATGATACGCTTCTCAAGTTCTGGCGCTGGTCTCTTTGAGTCGTGAACCTTTACTTCACAAAAATAACCGAACGCTGGACGTTCCACGTTCAGCTTCTCCAGTGCGCACTTGTCGTAGACTGCCTGAGTTTTACGGCAACTAAAATGACATTATGAATTGATGATTACTCCAACATGCTTTCACCGTAAGGTATATGCGAAATACAGGGTCATGGATTGACGGAAAGAAGGCAATAATCTTTGAATGCTAGCAGATCTTGTAAGAAGACACGCCACTAATTTTTTTTCTAACTGCCGACATCATCATGTTCATTGTATAGGTTTCTTCAATATTTGGCAAAATGTGTTGACTCATAAAATTTCTGTAACAGAAAGCTGAAATTTGTAAATTTCCTCAGCAAAAACATCATTGTAAATTTGTAATAAACTGCTAGAAATTGTTCAAGGTACCTAAGTTTCAAGTTGATTTCAATATTGTTCATTCGAGCTTACAAATCTCCTGTATATTTTGTTGGCCTTACACTGCAAAACTGTTTCACGGGGAGTACAAGTAGAAGCATTCACTTACGGTGTAAATTCACCAGTTCCACTAGACTTGTCTATACAATTCCAATATTGCGTGAACTCGTCGTAGCAACTTTTCTTGATCTTTCTGAAGAACTCAAGAGCACAGGCCGTTACTGCTTTACCTTCGTCTATGCACTGCCGAGCGTCTTGTGTCTCCGTACGACAAAGCATGAATTCCTAAAAACGTATGTTCTATGATAGGAGTTTTACGAAGGTAATATTTTATATTAATATTTTTTCATACACGCTCTTTGAGAAACGTGTATCAGCGGAAACTTGTTTTTTTTTGTTTTTTTCTTAATTTGAGGTTATGTGAAAAGGAAAGACGAAATATTACGTAACTTTCGGCTGGACGAGGTTAAAAGGTTAGAAATAAAGTAACAATTGAAAGGGCGTGTTGGGATTGATATTCAAGCGTGGTAAATTATGAGATCTTGGAGGAAGATGTGAAGGGGTACGTTACCGAATAGCAACGGGACTCACGTTATAATGGGTTTCGCAATATTTGCCCATAGTAAAAGCCGCCGCTTGCAATACTGGGAAACCGACGTTGAGCTCTTCGACCGTGAGCTCTTCTTCGGTCGGGAGAGTGGTATCTTTGGTGATCGTCATCTTATTCCAGTTTTCTTAACGATAATGCATTAACGATGGATTCTAAACGATTTTAAGCAGTTGCAGCATCGACGACCATCGGGGACGATCGACGTACTAACCCGCCTCTTACATTCGGTGTTTTCAACTTGGACGTCAATAAATCTTTCGTGTTGCGCTTACACCCGAGATGGCGTTAGAAACTTTACAGGAATTCAATGTACCGACGGTGGCTGGAGAGAAAACGGGAAACTCGATCCGATATTGGTGTGAAGTTTAACTTTCATTGTTTCTTTTTATATATTTCTGAGGAGAGTCCAGTGTTTTTTGTAAGAACGCAGGAAAACTTATGGAAAGTTGCACAGCGTTTTATATCGATCGTTCATTTTTGTACTTTTTTCGTGTTTGGTTTTCGTCTATCAAAATGAAACACGGAGACACTTATAGTATAAGGTATGTTATTTATTATATCTTATGTACATTCAACATTGTCTTGACAACACCATAGGAAAAATGTTTTAGACACATTCCGAAATTTTGTTGACACTCTCATCTTCATCATATCACTTCTATCTTCACTTGCCTCTATTCTCCCCCACCTTTTCCGCTGAATCTGTCCCGCCTTTCGATATATAATCCTTGTTTTTTTTTCTTTTTCAATAACTTTATCTTTTGCTTCTCTCTGCACTCTCAATATTCGTCTACATACGTACGCATGTGTGGCCGTTTTCTCACGTGTCACGCAATTTTATTGTACAAGAAAATTTGCTCCGGCAAAGCTATTTTGATCGAAAATAAATAATTGAAAAATTCGGCTGGACGCGTTGCAGAAAATAATCTGAGAATCATCCTGTTCCTCTTTCGTCGCTACGATCGAGTTTTTCACGATGCAAACAAGGTATTTAAAGAAAAATTGAAAAAAAGAAAAGAAAATTTGATCGATCATCACGAACGGTCGCGTCGTGATTGTCGATCGAATTTTGGGGTACAATCTTCATTCAGCATTTAATCTCCTGCTCGTGTTACGCTATTTAATGATAACTACTTCATGGACTACACAGCGTGTTTCGTCACGTTTATTTTCATCTCATCTTTCGTGTCTTCCATTGCCGTCTCGTTTTTGAACTCCCAATTGCCTGTGAGGGACGAAAAAACTGTGAGAGTCGCTTTTTAATAATTCTCACGTAGCGAATAATAACGCGATCAGCTGATCGCGATATCTTCATCGCTCATTGTTCCGGTAAACTTCGTTTCGTTACATCGATCAATTTTTCACGGTGAAAATAAAAGAGAAATTCGAGAAACCTTGGAAACAAAAAAAAACAATTACGCGTATAGTATACTTTTCATTTTTCTCCTAAATACAATAGCTACACAATATTTAAATAAAACGTATACGACAATTAGAGGAATCTTCAATTTCGTCAGATCTCTAAACAATAAATAATATTTCTCGTCTCTCGTTTCTCATTTTTCTTCATTGAATCGTTTCGTTTTTTTTCTTCTCGTTATTCGTTGGTTCAATAAATATAGTAGTGCACAGAGAGGGCGTTCAACGAAGAATTAAATATAAACATAAAGTTACTAAGTTTTTTCTTTTTCTTTCACACGGTCTTGCACGTTTCTTCGTACGGCCGAAAAATCGATTACAACTACTTTTTTTTTCCACCAACGTCGCTGATTTTTTACGAAGCTCTTTTTCTCTAATATAATTTTTCGAAAGCTTTTGTTTGACTCGTTTTTTTCTTCGGTTCTTGCATTGATTACAATCACGCGGTTTCTCGTCCATAAAAAAATATGACCAGCAAAGAATCCTGCGAATTCCATTCGTTCTAATCCAAGCTTATTCTCGTATTTTTTCGTAAACGCGTGATGAAAAATAAAGGAAAAAAAAAAAACAAAAAACAATGACGACGGTGTCACGTTGATAATGGCTTTATCGAAATATAATTCTTCTGACCTTGGAATATCGTTGTCGACGAGCTCGGTACACACGTCGCGTTATTATATGTGAAAGCGTTCTCAATCGTATTTACAATCGTTTTGTATCTCGTTACTTCCTATATAATTTTTAGTACTTCGTTCCCGCGTTTAATCATTCTCTCTTTTTCCGTTTTATCAGTTTTCTCTCATCGCTCTAGACACAGATAATTACGGCTCAGAATTTCTTCTTTTAAATCCAGTCGCGAATCTCGCGATCGCCATCGCTATCAATAACAATAATCATTATTGCGATGGCAATCGTTATCGTCATTTAAACTGGCCTGGACGTTCGTCCGGTCTCGTGACCTCGAAATTCGCGCTACTCTTCTCTCTATACATATATCCATTTCATTTTATCCACAAATTACGACCGTATCTTTTCTTCTTCATTTTTTTTTTCAATTTTCGTGTCCCGTTAAATCTCACTTTGCTACGCACTCCGTTGGTTGCCCGCACGCGCACACTCGCCTGAATAATCATCATTTAAAACCTTTAATCACGAACATTTAGGAAGATATAATAGCGCTATCATCGATAATTTAATATCTTCTGAAATTTGTTAACATTCTCTATATAAAAAATCTGCATTCGGGTATTTCTTCTTTTCTTTTTAATTATATCTTTTCTCTTTTTCTCTTTCTTCACTTTTATTGCTTAGTCGTTATTAATATTTGTGTTTTTTTTTGTTCGCGTCTCGTTATCTTCGTTCCTCGTCGTCGTTTGTTAATTTTTTTATTTTTCGGTTGCGTGATCCGAGGTTCGTATCGTCGATTTGTTTATGCGTTTGTCAACAGCAATATTCGCGTGTGTGTTTCAAACTTTCGCGCCTGCTCATATTACTTTTATTTGTTTTTTATTTTCTCGTCGAATAAACGTGTCCTAAATTGTCTTTATCTTCTTAACTTTTGAATCTCTCTCTCTCTTTCTCTCTCTCTCCGCGCAGGTCTATTGCTCTACTCATCCGCTTTCTATCTCGTTATCTATATCTTCTTTTTAATTCTATGTTTTCTTTTAAATTGGAATGGACGTAGATTATCGCTTCGTAATGGAATTCGTTGAATCGGTTTTAAGACGAGTGTATTTTAATCATTATGTATACTTTGTATCGTGTACTCTCACTGTTTTCCGTATTTTTTTCCTTTCCTCCTTTTTCTATCTTCGCACATTCGTTTCGATTTTTCCTATCGCGGACTTCGGGTCGCGTTTTCCTATTCGCTAGTTCCTTTCGAATCGCCAAATGTCGCGATTTTTAACCTCACTTTTTTCAACGCTTCCTCTCTCTCTCTCTCTCTCTCTCAAATGTACAGTACACGTTGATATGTCTCTCTTCCCACGTCGTTTATTTCTTCCAGGACAGATCGAAAGCATCTAAACGATCCGAGCTTCGATAAATTTTGGTGTTTGTGTGTGTGTGTTTTCTTTTTTAATTCTCTTTTCTACGTTTTTTTTCTTTTCGCGTCAAACGAGTAAGCCTCATTGCCGTTTTGTTGTTTTTTTTTTATATCATTCCGAACGTGGCTCTTCCGATTTTACTTCTTTTGCAACACCCACACGTACGCGCGCGCGCACACACGCAAACACACGAAAACACACATGCAAATATCAGCGCGCAGCGATCGCCTCGTTAGTCATTATTTCGTCTCGATCTCTTCCATTTCTTTTTTTTTTTTACCGAATCAGAGAACCTACCCATTTCGTGTACTTGGCACCACATGCACTCGCGCAAACTTCGTATCTCGCTATTTTCGTTACTACGCTTAGAATTGATAACGCTATATTCGTAATGTGTATATAAAACAAAAAAAAAAGAAATTTCTTCACGTATAACTCTATAAAAAAAACGATTGTAACGCGAAAGAGAAAATGATAAATGGGGGAAAGAAAGGAAACGCGATTTTACAAGAATTGTGCCGGGCGTCATGCTGGTCGATATATAATCTCACTGTGGCCAATTTGAGAAAACTCTACCGCTAACGAATAAGGAAGAGAAATAAAGTTACAAAAATTACAAAAAAAGAACAAAAAAACAATGACAGCGAAAGAAGAATAGCAAGGGACAATCTCGCGTTGGCACATAATCGATAGTATCTTCGTATTTATATAATCTTTTCGCTTCTATACAGTCGTACACGTTTATCGTATATACTTATATGCAAGGATGGCTCATTTCGTTATTTAGGTCGACAATTTTCTTCTTTCTATTACGATACGTATCGTTGTATGGCAAATTAAATTTAGTATGTTGAAAGACGCACAAACGCTTTTGTAGGCGTTCGAAGTGAAAGAAAAAACAAATTTTTAATCGTTCGAAAAAAAATCTGAGACTGAGTTTGACGAAATTCAGTTCGTGACACGGAATTTTCGATGATTCGAATGTCAGAGTACAATTGTAAGCAAAACTGTACGTACGTAAAAGCTGTACATCCCAATCGCTGGGAAATTAAAAAAAAATCGTTTCAAGAAATGATTTTTCTTTGAATAATCACCGGGGCTTAAAAACTAAGATCTCACGTTTAATCGCGCGTGTATCAAGGCTCCGTTTCGAGGCCTTCCGTTTTCGAGCTCGAGGAAGCTTTCTATTCGTTTTTTTTGCTTTTTTTTTAAATCTCCGTAAAAACTACAAAACACTTGCGTTGAATGAACCACCTTACGCATACGTAAGAATGTGTGTATAAATGTCCATACACACGCATACACGCACACACGTTTACCCTTACATCATTAGGCTAAAAAAAGCTAAAAGTAGGTCGATAAAAACGAAGCAACGAAAAGAGGCATAGAAAAATGTACGAATGTATTTTTCGTCTAAACTTCTCGTTACGTTATATTTTCTTTCTTTTAGTACAAAGCGTCATCCAAAAAAAAAAAAAAAAAGAGATCGAGCCGCAAACTCAATTCTTTTTTTCTTTAATCCGTAATTGTCTAACTCCACTTTCAAGCGTAACACGATCTTGCGGGAACTTCGAACGTTTCCTCAAAGACTCGTCCTCGCGTCTGCGTTTTTTTCTTTTATATATATAAATTATTATTTTTCTTTTGTTTTAATCTCGCCCTATACTTGTCGGTAAAAAGGCTGACTCGTCAATGTATCTCGTCGATGGTCATTTTAATAACGCACTCACACACATACACAGGCGCACACGCATACATACAATCTCATACAGGTTTCGTCGTTCGATTCTCGCCACTTCGTTCATAAGCCCCGCTTATTCGTTGAGCAATGAGTCGGCCTACGTTTTTTTTTGTTTACTCTTTTCAAAAAACGCCCTTATTTATGTCGAGCACGCGCACTTTCGATCTCTACTTACAAGTGTTCGTATTTAATTACTTTCCAGCTTCGATTAGTTTCTTCCCTCTGAAATTCGCTGACGGAAAATCAAATATTCTTTTAGGCCGTTATCCATTCGCTGTATAACGTCGTTTCTCGAATAATTATCGCTCGATTTACGATTACTCGTAAGAACAAGAAAGAAAAAAACGCCCTCGCGTCGATAAAATGTGTAAAACGTAAAGCTTTAGGCAGTGGTCTCGTGTCAGTCGCGTGACGTATCTATCCTGGCGTTGCACACGTGAAAATCAGGCCACCCGGAAACTCCGATTGCGCGGCCGTTACTTTTTCATATATATCAACGTCGCTTTCTTCCTATCGACGAATCATCGATAATCATCGATAAATAACCGGGATACGAAACAGGGGTTTTTTTTTTCAACGCGCGCGTCGTTTCTCTCCTTTTTTTTTACGTCAGTTCCTCGAGTTTCACGTCGAGACAGTCGCGTGTAAATTGGAATGTCGCGGGTAGGCAAAGTTTTTTCGTCCGTTGCAATATTTTGTTTACTTTTTTGCAAGGAAATCGTAGTTTCTTCGCCCTTGAAGCGACAGCGACCCGCGTTCATCAGTCTGCGGGGTCAAAGACCGTTCGGACGCGAACGCCCTCGAGCGATCGATGAGAAGTTCGCATCGATTCTTTTCTCTTATTCGTTACGAACGAGTCGAGAATCGGCAAGGTACATTTCTCAATTGAAAATCCAGTTACGCTCGTTCGTTAATTCATCTCGTTTCGAGATACAAGTAATTTACGTTTGGTCTATCACGCATCAACGTAACCCATAAAAATGTCTCTCGGGTCACACCTGTACGACGAGTTCAGAACCAGTTTTCTTTTTCTATTCCGTTTCGTTACGTTTCGTTCTTTTTTTTTTTTGTTCGTTTTCATTTTGTATAAATTTTTGTTGCTCGTTTTGTTTTTCGTTAACTTTCGTCGAGAGACTCGATTGATCGCGTTTTTATCACGTTAAACGAGAAAACCCTGGGACGTAGCCGACATCTGGGCTCGTAACGCCGTAACGCTGTTCATTATCTTCTTCTGATGACCCACCAGCGTTATACCGAGGGCCGTTAATTCCTGGACCGTGACACGCGCCGCCGCCTCGAGTGTCGTTACACCCGCGCGCTCGAAGCTCTCCGCGTATCTCGACATCTTGATTGATCCTAGCCATTCGCTCACCGACGTCAATTGCGTTAGATCCACCGCGTCTGGCGCCAACGGATTGGTGCCCCTGTTAATCCGAAACGAATCAATATTAGTCACCGGTCGTTTTACTATTATTCATTCCCTTCTTCTCGCAGCTTGCCATTTTTGTCTCCTCTATTGGAAAAACCAAATTTATGCACACACTCCATTTCATTTGCGTATATGTACAGATAGAGTGCATATATTGGGAAGCTATATGAATATATGTATGTACACGTGTCGAAGGACCTTTCGCGGACCCTCGAAAGTTTTCAAGGACCAAGCGAATTCACGAATCGAAACGGGGTTCAAGTTCACTTTTAGTACGAATAAAATTCATCATTTTCAATATGCAAGAATTCCTGGACTTTTTTCTGTCGCAAATTTGGTGAATGATAAAACGTCGATTATTCGAATGGCGATTTGATTCATCCAATATATCAATTATTTAAACAAAAAAGCAAATGTCTGCAGTTTTTTTTTCTAAGCTGATTTCGTGATTTGGGAGCGAAGAACGAGCTTCCGTTGTCAAGTGGAAGAAAATTGTCAATCCAATAAAAAACAAATTGATCTGAACTCAAAAATTTACAAATGTAAGTTACAATTAAACAGACATTTTTTCATTTTTACAAAAGAAAGGTTTTTTAAATTTATTAATGTTCATTGCACTTTTAAATATACATATAATTAATCGTATTGAAAAAATCATCGTTTTTAACGCCCGTGGAATTTTGCTATTCGGTTTTTCGAAAGGTGATCCGATCCCAGTTGAATCGAATAATCGAGGTTCTGCTGACGCTTGAAAAAAAAGACTTCCGATGAAAAAAACGTCATTTTTTTCGCTGACGTTACAATCGGGTTTGATTTCATTTTTATTTTTATTTTTATAGTCGTCTAAGAATCTTCCCAATACATGTGTTTTATATATATGATTATATATAACACTCCGAAGGATTTTACAGTTCCAAATTGGACGTATTGATTAAATGTACACGGCGATTTTTCTGGCTCTAGCAGTCAGAAGAATGTGTCTTTGCGACAGGGAATTTCTACGGTAAAAATGCAAAAGATTTCGGTTGGTCCAGAAGTATATCTAGAGACCCGTCCTTTCGTATACAAACTAGAATCGGTTCGAGTAAGAAATGACGATTTTTTTCTGAGAAATTCTATTTTTTTTCTTAGCCCAAATAAAAAGCTCGTTATTTTGGCGTCCAGTCTGAGACGAGATTTCCAAAGTTACGAATGAACTTTCTTTTTATCAATCTCATCATTATCATGAAATCTCATGCAAATTTTTCATTCGCTGGAAATCCACGCCAGGCTTTCACTAATTATACCTAATTAACCCGAACGCGCTTCCAATTATTTTTTTCATCAGTGGATTCAATTTCGTAAATTTTCTTACACATTTTTTTTACGTCAAATTCAGGTGCTCAACTAATTACTGAAATTTTTAACACAGCTAATATATGCAACGGTGTCTGTCTCCACGGGAGCTTAAAGGATTCCCCCAATTTTCTTTTTCCCCAAAAAACCCAACATTGGATAATCCGCTATGTCGGATCCATTTTTATCCATTTTTACGTTTACCGATATAAATCTATACGAAAGTGTCGACGTAGGGTAGTGGAATGGATTACTTTGTTGCTTCGTTTTAAGACCTTTCACGATTGTTGGATTTCATTCACAGTTTATTCAACAAATTATCTTAAGGGAAACAACATATTTCTTCGTAGTTATAAGATTAATAATAATAATAATAATAGTAATAATTAATAATCATAATGATAATAATAATAATTAAAAATTAAGTGTAGTGATGAAAATCGACGAGTCGCTTAGCCTACATGGAAAGGGGGTAGAGGAGATATGTCCAATAATAATAATAATAATCATAATAATATGTACATATAAAATAGTGCGATCGCACAGTCAGCGGACAATTTTTTAAATCTTTTATGTACAATTGATATTGGATATATAGGAAACTTTTAAACAACGTAATTGTACGTTTCACACGACACCTTATTTTTAACCTTTGCATTTTTCTTTTTGTCAATTCTCCAATCCAATTTCTCACATCCGAAAAGTAATAGTTAAATACGCATTTATAATTCGTTTGATTCGATGAAATTGAGAATCCAAAATGTCACGAGGCGTATAAAATGTCGTGTGTGTTTTGCAGGCGTCCGGATGGTAGGAAATGTGGTACGAAGCGTGATTAATGAGATGTCTAATTACACACACAAATTAGTACAGTCGATTATCAATACGGCCGGTATTGTTACCATTCGATCGAAAATGGTTCGGAGAGGGGGTGTGCGTATATGAAGCAAGCAGTGCGCGTACACAAAACTAAAAGGGCGAAAGGGATACGCAAGCAGAGGATATGATATATATATATATATAGATCGATTAATTTCTCTTCTTCTACAGGGGGTTGGGGGGGGGGTGTTGCCTATCTCACTCGCAGTTGCGATAAACGTTGATCGAAAAATGAAACGCTCGTATATGTACATGTTTAATTAAAAAAAAAAAATCGAAATAAACAAACAACGACAACGAAAATCATTGTCGAGAATCGTATACGAATGAATTGAGGAGAGGGGGCGAGAGTTCGGTTTTTTTTTTCGCTCAACGTTTTCGTCACCATACGTCGCAAAGATGTCGTCAACTTTTTTCTTTTTTTTTTGTTTTAAGGGTCAAGGGTTTTGGGTCAGAGGGTCGTTCCGTTTTGCTTGTTATTTTTACCTTTTTCGCAAATGCGCGTTGGACGTTGACGTGGCGGGTGGGGGTGGGGGCGGAGCACCCTTTTCCCGGATTCTGACAATCGTTAGTATACTTTGTTAGTGCATCCTAATCTCGTTTTTTACGATTTTATGTTTTGTTTTTTTTTTTTTTTATATTCTGCTATTTTTGGAGCAGTTTGATTTTTTGGGTTTTTTTTGTTTTTAGACCTCTCTCTCTCTCTCTCTCGTTAGTCATTTTCCTCTAGCATTCTCAAGACAGTATTTTAGCATTTTTTTTCTACGTATTTTTCATTTGAATTGTTTTTCTTTTTCGCTCATTATCATCCATCGTCCCATTTCGCCTTCATTTACCGCCCTCGCTTTTTTTTAATTTTCTATCTCTCTCTTTCTCATTCGCACTCGTTGTCTCCCTCCCTCTCTTTCTTCCTTTTTCCCTCGAGCTTCCGTAAATTCGTTCTTTTCGTTTCCGATCCTCGTGAGGGGGCGGGTGTCGATTGTGGCGGAGTATAATTGTCTGCGGCGTTCTTTTCGTCGTTACTTTTTTCTCGATTATTTTTTTTTTTTTTGGGAATTATATATCTGCGTGGCAGTGGCTGATGAAAAAAAAAATCTGTGCGTGACCTGTGTGGGTGTGTGTACATGTTAGTGTGTTTCTTTTTCGTGGGCGTGGTTCGTTTCGATACACGGTTATAGATATATATATATATATATTTTTTTTTTTTCTCTAATTATTTATGCGTCGTACTGTAAAAACTTTGACGGTTCATCGTAACAAAATATTCAATATTATTAAATATCGAGTCTTTGACCGCTTGAAATTGCGCAGTCGCGACATTTTTCAAACATGGCAAAAAGAAGAAGAAGAAGAAAACGCGGTTCTCTTCGAATCTGCCCTATCTCTTTCTCTCGCTCTTTCTCTCTTTCTCTCTCTCGTTCTCTTCCTTTACGTTATTTATGTATATTTCAGTCTTTTTTTCTGTTTGTTTGCGTAACATTTCTAAAGATCGGCTGTTCTTTATTTACCCCCCTTGTGATTCCCCTCTGGTGCATCTCGACAAGCTCGAAAGATTTTTTGTTTCCCCTCACACAAGCTAATACGTTTCCCGTACAGGGTGGGAAAAAGGGTATGCAAACTTCTGAAAATTACGACGGGTTTCTTGTGAAAAAATATTCAAGCCCGAGTCTCCGATAATTTTCTAGGAGGAATCCAATGCTGACATTCATATTGACCTTGAAGTTTATCTTCAAGGTTATTCAAGTTCAACTTTGTTTTTTTCATATGGAAAGCCCTATTTTTTACATCGGCGATCGAAAGACCCGAAGTTAAATATGTACTCGAGTTTAAATGTGTACTCGGATCATTGGTCAGACGTGACCCCCTGAACGTCAACGTTTCGACATTTTCGAATGTGAAATTTCCCAATTTTTCAATTGCCGATGCCAAAACGACGGGTTTCCACTCGAAGATGAGGTTTAACGTCAAATTCAAGCTCACCTTTGGATTTCTCGTTAAAAACTATCCAGGACTTCAACTTGAATGTCTTTTTTCCTATAACAAGAACTCCGAAATTTCTAGGGATTTCCATAGTTTTTCCCCACCCTGTATATTAATCTTTGCTTCAGCTCTCTTTACATTATCTCTCGTTTTTTGTAATTTTTCCTTTTATTTCATTTTCCTCCTTCGCCGTTTATCCTTAAATCTCATTTCCTTCGTTATTTCACTTTACCTTTTACATACGCTATATACGCTATTTAATATGTATATGCATATATATATACATATAGATATATCTATATATTTATATATATGTATATATATATATAGAATTAAGTATTTATCTTTTCAAGTATAAAAATACTATTCTACTAATGACGCGAGACGTTTGTACGCGCGCATGCGCGTAATAAGCCCGCTATTTCCGAACTCGAAGAAGACCTAGCTCGGACGCGTTTTATTTTAAATACTTCGTGTTAATAAATACTAATATTTAATATCTGCTTTTTTTTTCTTTTGTTCTTGTCATATACGTGTTTGTGTTATTTGTGTTCGCGATGAAAACGCGTGTACGAGACGTCCCATCTGTATCGAGATATCGAAAGTAATTCGAAATTGCCGAACACTCGAATCGCTCATTTTGGCGCTGGACGGTTTCCCAGGGCGATCGAAATTTTTTTTTTGTTTTGTATTTTTAAGGCAAGCAAACTTGATTTTGTTTACTAAGCAAAGCTGGAAATAAGGAAATTGTTTTTTTTTAATGCAGTATTGTGTTGTATAAAAAATTCACTTTCGCTGGCATGAAGAAATTTAATTTGCTAATGCGAATGTTCGTCAAAAATGTTTTTTATATTTTGTTTCGTTAATAATGAATTTTCAGATTTTTTCGTTGGCGTCCTTAAAATCCTTCAATCCTTAAATATGCTTTTGCTAAAATTCCAATTCCAAAAAAATGTATTTTTCCATTTTTATGTAAAAAGTTAGTTTTCATATTTTTTTCGTCAACAATGAATTATCCCATTTTCTCGTTAACATTCTTGAAGTCCTTTAGTCCTTGAATATCCTTTCGTTGAAATCTCATTTATCAAAAAGTGTATTTTTGCCATTTTTTCGTGAAAATCCTTGAAATTAAACTGTCCTTGCTCGATGACAAAAAAACTGACGCAAATCTGCTCGTATTTCATGTGTCTGTGATTATTTTTTTATCGAGGTACTTCGATATCTCGGATATGAACAGGACGCTCTGTTTTTCGAGTTGAGAAACAACGAAAAGTGCTATTAATCGATTTGCGGTTTTGGATCTTCAACGTTTCATAAATGAGCCCAATATCAATTATTTCCATCAATCCCCTTTCAGTCTGTATCCCAACAAGATTTTCAAATTCTCTAAGCAACGATAAAACGTTTATTCTCAACTCGATGTTCGTGTACTTCGTGTTTGTAACGTATAATCTCTAATGTCCACTAATATCCGACGATTCTCTCTAACTTTAGAATTTGTTCATCTACCCTTTTTTTTTTGTTTTTTTTTTTTCAAAGCTACGAGACGACGATTCATTTTAGAATGTGTGTTCGTTTGAAAAATTCGTTAAACTCGGTTTGATCCTTTCGTTTGAGGTCCCGCGATGGGGAATTCGATTCTACACACTTAATATTTGCGTTCGCTACTAAATATACGCTCAATATTCGAAAGAACACGATCTAAGATATCTCATCGTTTCTACAACATATATAGATACGTATAAAGTTTTGTTTTTTCTTCTTTTTTCGAAAAGAATTAACATCGTCCAGCTACGATTAAACACCGATTACGAGAGATTTAAAAAAAAAAAAAAACATTGCATCTGTATCGTTTTCTGTCCTTTTCTTCATTGTCCTCGTCGTATTGGACGACTCATTCGTCATGGACGACGGGAGATTCATGAGGATGCAAGTGACGCGTTAAATATGCACCGTGAGGATACAACGGTCGAACGAGGGAGGAATACGCGACTCGTGATCGCGAAGCGAAGCGAAGAATACAAGAAAAAAAACGAACGAAAAGAAAGAAACCAAAATGCAAGAAGAAAAAAAAATAATGAAAGCGCAAACTGGAAGGCGAAAAACGATAAAAAAAAAAGAAACAATAAAGGTTACGTGTGCGAATGTCGAAGAGTCCTTCGACCTCGATTGTTTCGGGTTGTTTTGTTCTTTCTCAAAACTCGCTGCCCGATTTTCGTTGATTTTGCTTGGGTTTCCGTGTATGTATGTATTAGGTGTAGCAAAAAGAAATCCATTATTTTCCAGAGTCACCCAATCGCAAAACTGTCGAAAAAGTTTGTTTGGTAAGGTAGCGGTATCGAGCATTGGCTACCTTTATGAAATTTCATCTTTCCAACGGCATCTGGTGGAAACCGATCGATACAACGAGAGATACAGATATTTAACGAATCGTCTCAATGTGACCCTTCGAAAAATCACTAATTTTCGCGATTTTTTAAAAAATGTTGTAACAAACCAATCAGTCTGGTTTTCTTTTTATAAATAAATACATTTATGCCGAATAAAAAATGATTTTTTGGACGTTCATTTATTATATAATAATTAAATAAATCCTTGAAATGACACGTTGAAAAAAAAGTTCCTGTACAATGTCAACGATTGCGGCGGCAACGGTTTGAACCGTTCCGAGAAAATCTCGTTTAAAGATTGTAATTCCGCGTAGTCCCGCTCCATTCTACAAGAAACGCTGTAGCGACCGTAATAATTTGAATTTCGATTGAAAAATTTGAGAGAATGTTTAGAACCGTGTATACTATGCGACAATGCAAAAAAAAAAAAACGATTTCTTGAAAATTTCACGCTGAAACGATCCCTCAACCATTTTTGCGGATTGTCGTATATTTTGAAGTCCAATTGTAGTTAAGTCGTTAAGCGACGAAATAACGGAATGAAAAATTGTACTCGCGATCGTAAAAATCGTGTCAAAGCTATTTATTGGAAAAATAATGGATTTCGTTTTTTCCTACGTTTAATATGTATGAGTATGTGTACGAGTATTCATTTGTGACGAAAGCCCTCAGCCAAAGTGAGTAAAGGGTACCCAGTTCGGATAGGTCAAGGGTGGTTGATGCGGTAACGCGTGGGTGGCCGCGTGTGTGTGATAGTGAAGACTTCGACCGGCTCCCGCTGGCATTACTGGAACGGCGATCGTTGACTGGTTAAGATGGGACTGATGGGCACCGGTTGGGCCCGTCACGTCTACGAAGGGCGGGCCCGGACCACCGTCCCCGCTCCCGAGGCCTCCTATCGTATTATTGACCGACTGGCCTGTCTGGAGGACCGAAGAGCCTATGCTGCCACCGCTCGGGCCTGCGTGACTCGTCACGTAATACGGATTGTGCGCAGGTGGCCTCGCACTGCGTTTTTGTTTATCGCGGGTTCGTCGAACGCGCGTCCATGTTCGTTATTTACGCACGGAGGTCGCAGATCGTGTTGATTGATCGTTGTCGTTGTTGTTGTTGTTGTTGTCGTTGTTGTTGGTGTCGTCGTCGCAGTCGTTGTCGAGTTGGCGAAGACGTCGAAATCGCAGTGTCGCGTAGTTGTTGAAGACACGGGTACCAAAGACACCACAAACCAAAACCACAAAGAATTAGCCCAGAAAAAGGGGGATCGGGAAATGAAAAAAAAAAAAAAAAAAAAAAAAAAACAATTGGCGTTACATCGAATCAAATCAAGAGAACGAATTATTCATTTATTATACCGGAGGGAGAGATACAACGAGCCTCAAACCTTCCAACTATGAATACTGGTCTAAACGGAAATCCAATAACGATTTGCGTTACTTCTTTTTTGTTCTATTGTTCATTGAAGTGGAACAAATAATGAAGAAAATTGCTAGTTTTTTTCGAGATACGAAAAATGAAACGAATGAATAGAGAATTGAATTGCAGTTAACCCAAACAAAAACAATAGAGAATTTAATTGTAGTTGACACAAACAAACCCAAACAAAATATGAAAAAGATACAAAATTTAATTACAGTTAACCCAAACCAATCCAAACGAAATATGAAAAAGATGTAGAATTTAATTGCAGTTAATCAACAGTCGTCGATGGGTTCATTGACGACAAAATGCAAATTTCGCAATCGGTATTAAAAACTGTTCAATCATGACGAGCTTATTATTTCTTCCTCAAAAACATTTAAAAAAAAGACTGTCTTACTGCAATTGACGAAAAAAGAAAAAAAAACTGGCAAGTTGAACTTTCATTGTTAAGTTTCCACGTTAGAAAGAAAACTAACTATCCTTTAACGTTCATCGATGAAAAGCTCGACCCTCGTTATAAGGAAGGAAGAAAGCGTTAACGCCGAAAGTTTAGTCTCCGGGTAGTTTTCCAACTCGGGAAAAAAGAAGAGGCGAGCGATACTGAAGGATACCAGGAAGGTGTATCGGAAGCCGATTCGTTCGGGGAGAAGGGCTGGGATAATTGTTACTAGGATCGCGTTGACTCTAATTCCTCGAGAGAAGAAAAAACAACGTCAAACAAAACGAAAAATAAAAGAGGAGGAAAACAAAGGAAACATGACGAAAAAAAAGCGCCAAAAGCGATGTAAGCTCACCGATAAACCGTTAATAACAAAACCGATCAATGTCAAATAATTAGCGCGCGCGCGTCTCCTATCGTTTCGTTCATAAACGAACGGAAATATATGTACAAAAAAAAAACAACGCAGCGGTTCTTTCGAAACGAGAGTGTAATAGTAAAAAAAAAAAGATTATTTTTGCGTCGTGATTTCCCTCTAGCTGTATCTCTCTCGTTTTCTTTGTATGTCTGTCTCCACTTTCGCTTCCTGTCTTCATCATCCCCTTGTAGTCCATAAATTAATTTTTCTGCCAGCGTTCGTTGCGAAAAACGAAACAAAAAACAATAATCGTGACGAAGCCTTCAGCAACGTTGCAAAAATATACTCATCGAACAAATTTCAAATTTCAAATTTGTATTCTTTAAATTTCGGGATAACGTTCAATCAGAAATAAAGAAAAAACTGAAGAAAAGGAAAACCACAGTAGCAACGAAAAAAAAAAAAGAAAAAAAAATCAAAACGTGAGCACGAGTAGTCTCCGGAACACTTGCACCTTTCCAGTAATGCCAATCAGGTATTTACCACGGGGCGTGCCAAAAAGTTTTCGGATTTTCGGCTCACTTGTGTGGGCTTCTCGTTCTTTCGTTCTTTCTTCCTTCGCTCCCGTTTCGTCTTCGTGAAATCTTTCTCTCGATCTGCCTCTATACGCAATACTATGCTTCGAGTAAATACGTTGTATGCATTGGCAAATGCTATATTCGAGGCAATCGAGACTCCTGTCTGAAACACCGGAGATTCGTTTCAACAAAAGGCACACGTGCCATCGTATCAGGCACACGTTGATAACGGCTAAAGTGACACAGGTCAAAACTCCAAAATGACCAAAATGTCCTTTCTCGATAAAAATGATTCCAAAATGTCCTTTCTCAATAAAAACGGTTCCGGAATGTTCTTTCTCCATGCATCGGTTTCAAAGTATTCATTCTCAATAAAAACGATTCCAGAATGTCCTTTCTCGATAAAAACATCACCAAAATCTCCATTCCCGATAAAAACGCGTTTTGAGTTCGATCAGTATCCGGGACTCCTGTGATCGCGTGTACATCAAATGTTTCCATTCTAGTTTTCTTCATTCGGTGAAGTAACGATGAACGATCAAAAAGGTGCCTCCACACAAGCGTTTCCGATTGAGCTCTTGCGAGAATCGAGTCAATCTTTGACCAACCGCTGGATCAGCATAGAATAGTTCTGTCGCAACGTCAAACTTTCCTCGTCGCCATGAAGCTAACGGAGCTTCGCGAGCCGTTTTTGAGAACGTCTTCGATCGGTTCGAACCAACCGTTTCCTCCGTGTTGTTTTGTTTTGGGAAATCCTTTGTTTTCAACGAAATTTCGAAACGCAAATTTCGGATGACATTTTCAGGTACGAAGTTTGATTTTTGGGTTCGTGCGCAAGGAACGAATTACCGAACGGGCTAGTCTTTTTTTATTGGTTTGGGCAGATTTCTCTTTCTCTCTATTTCTCTCTTTCTCTTTATCTTCGTTATTCGTATTTCTCATTTCTTATACGGCTGTCGAGGAAAATTAATTTATGGACACGATAGAACGTCACGTGTGTGTGTGTGTGTGTGTGTGTGTGTGTTGTGTCACGCGTGTAACAATGGCTGTGTTTGGCTTTCGTGTGTATACGACTGTTGCGCGTGGCATGCGGCATAATTGCATGTTAACAAATGATATGAACAGCTCTCGACGCACGCTCCGGAGAATTCAAACGAATTGTGGCACAACGCGTGTTCCTCTATGTGTCCGTGTGTGGCTTTGGGCTTGTGACGCGTAACATTCAGATTCGTTGCAATGCATGGCAAATATTCCCAGGAACGCGTGACGCATGCGGAATGAAGGCGATTAATCGGTTATATCGGTCGTGTTTACATCTTAAACGACGGGTATGACGATCCCAAAATATCCAATACAAATTTCTCCCCGCTTTTTGTACTTTTCTTTTTTTTTATTTTCGCTGGTGATGATTTCACGATTTTTTCTTCGATTCGTGAATGGAATATTCGTGTTTTTTTTTCCCCCCGGCCTCTTTTAGGCTAGTTCAAGGAGGGTCGGGCGTTTTACTGTAATTTTTTAATTTATTTTTATTTTCAAAGTGATTATTTACTTTAGTGACTTTTCCGAAGAGCGTTTATGGCTATTGGTGAAGTTAATCGAAAATTTGTGTCTGTGTTATTATTTATGAGCCAATCAATGAGAAAATAATTTTAAAAAATATAAAATTTTTGCTCATTTTTCGTAAAAGTTGTAAAAAATCGTTAATCGTTTACCGTCTCGTTCCAAGTGAACTTCTAACTTTTGAATCATCGAGCTCCGAATGAAACGGGATCGATAAATTTGATTCATTTTTCATCGGAAATGTTTTAATGTGAAGTTTTGACGCGAATATCGAATTTTTTGAAAGCCGAATTTTCGTTTTCGTATACGAAAACAAAAATTCTTGACTTTTATCGGGGAAACGCCCGATCCTCAATGAACTCGATGATTGTACCCAATATCGAGAATCCTATTGATATCGCGGTTTACGAAAGAGTCGTTAACGATCGAGATAAGCACAATGAATATTTGTTTACCTGTTCTGAGCGATTTTTCTCAGGGTGTCCGGGCTGCGGATGAGCTTGTCGAGGGTTTGCGTGAGATTTGCAAATGTCGGCCGATGAGTTCGCTCCTTCTGCCAGCAATCGAGCATTAGCTGATAAATAGCTTCGGGGCAGTCCATCGGTGCCGGCAGCCGATAGCCCTTCTCGATCGATTTTATCACATCCTGATTCGACCAGTTCCAATACGGACGCTCGCCGTAAGACATCACCTCCCAACAGACTATACCCATGCTCCACACGTCCGAGGCACTCGTGAACTTCCGGAACGCTATCGCTTCCGGCGCTGTCCATCGGACGGGGATCTTTCCACCCTTGAACGAAGAACGAGCCTGCCATTAAAATTATTTGTCGCGAAATTTGTTTCGTCATATTGGAAATCGACGAGCATTTCTTTTTACCTTGTTACGTTATTTTATTTTGTAACAAACGATAATGATATTTTATTGTTACGTTATTTTATTGTTTAATAAATAATAATGATAAAATATTGTTGAATGTGAGAAAGACCAATAATTGGTTTTCAGACGGTAACTTCGCGAGATAAGTTACAATATTAACAAGAGGGAGAAAAACGGCGTCCGAAATGTGCGAGGAAAAAAAAAAAGAATTGTCGAAATGTTTCTTACCCGAGTGGTGTACGCGCCCTCGGTGGCGCTTTCGATCTCTCGACTGAGACCGAAATCGGCGATTTTGCAAACGAGGGCAGCGTTTACGAGTACGTTTCTCGCAGCGAGATCGCGATGGACGTAATTCATCTCGGCGAGATACTGCATGCCGCTCGCGATACCTCGCAACATACCGACCAATTGGAGAACCTGGAACTTGCCGTCGTTCGCGCGAAGAAACGTGTCCAGGCTACCGTTCTCCATGAATTCGGTGATTATCATTACTGGATTGCTCTTGGTTACGACACCCTGAAGGAATATTACGTTCGGATGTTCGAACTGGCCCATTATCGAGGCCTCGGTCAGGAAATCGTTTCGCGCCTTGTCCGCCGAGCCGGGCTTCAAAGTTTTTATGGCGACGTCGATTTCCGATCTGCCGTCAGGCGGGAGCTTCAACTTGCCCCGACAAACATCGCCGAATTCACCGCCACCTGGAAAAACATCGTTCAAGGTTATTCAAGGTAAGCGTACGATGAATCCAACGGACGAAGCTAAAATCACCTAAAAGTTTCGCCCTCCAATATTGGATTTTACTAAATTTTTCGAAACGAACATTTGGACCGGCCTTCCTTTTGATATTCCAAGAGAATCCCCAAAAAGATTTTTGGCGACGAGCGATAATTTTCGAAATATTGAATTTTAAGGTATTGCTAGCGGATTTACTAGTCAACAATGTTTTTATAATTTTTTTAGACAGAAAATAGAAAAATACAATACATTTAAGCGTAACACTATTCATCGTAAGAAAATACACACTCGAGAAGTATTGGTAACGTCTTCAATTATTATTATCAAAAACATTTCCGCTTTTTGCATAGTTTGTATCTAATCCCAAACTATTAATATTTTCGTTCCAAAGATCGATCTACAGGTATTCCCCAAATTTTGTTTGTTAAATGCATTGATTTAATTAATTAATTACTGTTGTATTTCCTCGATAAATTATGCTGAATTTTCTTGGACGTTATTCCGAATTGCTATATTACAGTATGCAAAAAAAATCAATTTTGTTTCTAATGAGGAAGTTCATGCACGTACTACCTTAAAGTTTATCGTTTCGACTCGTACGAGTATATCTATATCGAGCGCCACAACCGATCGATATTCCCACTCCTCTAGCTCCAACTATGCTCCCTCCCACGCTTATTTCCCTCACCATGTTTGATGGGCTTGTTTGTGTTTATTTGGGTTTGTTTAGTACAGCAGGAGCGCGGTAAAATAAATAACTTTCAAATTACGACATATCGAAAAGTATCGCCACTACGCCAAAATGCTTTCGGGGCTCCTCTTGGAATATTAAAAAGAAGCTCTGTCGAAAGTTTCAGCTCGTTCGGAGCAAGGGGCTCGGAACCTTAGCCACAGATTCGATGTATAGTGCAGAAATCGCAGATTGGAGGTAAACTTATGATTATACAACGATATAACTGTTGTTCGAGCTTCAAACGCGGTTTTCTCAAAACCGCGTTTGAAGTTTTTGTTTTCCAGATCAGTGTATATGAATTCTCGACCTCCAATGAGGCATTCGTTCGATGTTTCATATACGACTTTGTTAATGGATAAATAAATAAAAAAGTTATTTTTAAAACGATTATTCAAAACGAGTTACTAAAATACATTTTTTTTAAATGATAAAAATGACTTACAATAAAATTAAATAAAATGTTTACAATTATAAATCAATACAAATTTAAGAATTATCAAAATTATTGAATTATCAAGTTATTCAATTATTTAAAAAAAATATCAATTGAATTCGATGATTACGTCCAGGAAATTCCACCTCTAATAAGTTATATTTATTAGAGATTACAATATTTACTTACTTGAATTTTTATCGGTAATTTAATTGCATAAAAATTCAAATATTTAGAATTGTTGTCAGTTATTCAATTGCAAAAAAAGTTAATATTGCATCTCTAATAAATAATATTCATTAGTTCATTAGAGATGCAATATTTTCTTATTTTAATTTTTATCAATAATTTCATAAAAATAACAGCGAAATTAATAACAATTGTACAATTCGCGTTTTCGCTACTACAATTTTAGCTTTCATGTATTTCTAATGGTAACGATCAATAATGTTTGGGAGAATTATTTGCACTGACCTATAATGGCTTCGATGGTGATGTATCCGGCGTCAATTTCCCTTGCGAATTCACGTACGGCCTGATTCGGATCCTCGTAGGTATGAGGATCGACGTAACTGCGAGCGCCAGCACCACCCGGGCCGCCAGGTCCAGCCGCGGCGACACCGACTGCAGGCGTGAACAGCGGCGTGGTCACTGAAACGTCACCAAAACAGAGTCATTATATTAACACTCGGGTCGGTGCTATCGATAATTCGCTGAAACCAATTTGTTTCTTCCTATCATTTAAAAAAATTTTTTTTTTCGTCAATGCAAATCTTTTCTTTCCCTCGTTTTGCACTAATATTCGCACGCATACACATACACGCACCTCGTAATTGACTTTTTCAAATCCGCCAATTCCAACGTACTTTTGATCCCGACGAACCGGAATTTGATAGGAATCCTTAAGGTAGTACGTGCATGAACTTCCTCATTGGGAACAAAAATGATTTTTTTTTTTGTATACTGTAATATAGCAGTTCGGAATAACGTCCGCGAAAATTCAGTATACCTTACCGAGGAAATACGACGGTTATTGATTCATTGAATCAATGTATTTAAGACACAATATTTGGAAAATAAGTGCAGATCGATCGTTTGGAACCGAAATATTAATAGTTTGCGATTAGATACGAACTATGCAAAAAGCGGAAATGGTCAACGGAACTGTCGCGATGATATCTGTTTCATTAAAAAATATGGGCTACCCGACATTTCAAGCAGATATTATCGATCGAAGCGATTAATTTTTGCGTTTGCTGGTCGACACACAGCCACTGCACACATGTACACTCGCGTTAAACAAACGACATTCGTTATTTTTTTCGGGAACAGCTTTGTGTAATGGCGGTTGATAAGACCATTCGAGTCAAGCTGATTGCTATTTCAGTACTTCATTTTTGATAATAATAATTGAACACGTTTATTACCAACACTTCTCGAATAATTATTTTCTTACGATAAATATTATTATGCTTAAATATATTGTATTTTTCTATTTTCAGATTGGAAAAATAATAAATAAACTGTTGACTAATAAATCCGCTAGTACCACCTTAAGATTCCTAGTATTCGCCGATCGATTTTGGTTTCGTTCGAATCACTGAAAAATACGAGCTGCCGAAACGTCGACGTCAAATTGACGTTGTCGATTAAAGCTCATCAGAAATAATCACGGAAAACTCCAAATTTGGGAGACGCTTGGGATCAAACGTTGTTCGAATTGGCGTCGATGATTTGTTGTTTTTTTTTTTTTTTTTCTAATTCGTTAAATCCGTGCCGTGTTCTGTGGCGCTCAAGAGCTTGATTTTTCTTTGTTTTTTTTTTTTTTACTTCGTAAAGGGCCTTTTACTTCTTTTTTTCTCGTTAACTTTATTTTCAGCACATATAGGTATTCACCGTTCGAGTTTTATGATCGGAAAAAAATGTGGACACAGAGCACAGGCAGGTTGGAAATAAATGCAACGTGACCGGAGTTTGAGTTGCGTATGAACGGCCAAACTCGGCAAACACCCACACACGTACACGCTTGACGCAGGGCTAACTCTCTCAGGCAGAAAAATAGTCAAAGACATGCATGTCGCGTTTTTCTTTCGAAAAGGCGAAATCGAATTCTTTTGTTTCCTCCGTCCGACGATTCACGTTACGATTGCAGCGAAAAGATACAACAACAACAAAAAATATAGAAAATTTTTTTTTTAATCGAACGAAAGTCGAAATACAAAGACATCGACGGAGTACGAGAGAAAAAGCTTGTAAGCGGTAAGAGCCGGAAAGTAATTTGGGAAGAAAATATAAACGGTTGATACAGTGGATCGCACGATTCGTATACCGGCCAAAAGTCAATATTTTAAAGTTAAACAAATATTTACGAATTCTCGGTAATTACCGCTCAGCTTGCCCCACTACCAGCGGAATCAATGGACACACTTTTTCCACTTTTTCAATAAAAAAACTTGCATAAAAATGAATTACCGAAAAAAAAAAAAAATGTATTCTTTAAACTTCTTCGCTCGATTTAATTAATTTTCGTTGATTCAATATTTTTTAAATAAAAATGTAAATGAAACATTTTTCGATTTTCATTGACCCTGAATATTGCACTTTCGTAACTTACTTAAAAATTAACTTCGGTATTTCCCGAAAAATAAATCGTCTCTGAAAGTATGAAAATAAAAAAAGAAACGAAGTAACGATGTTTAAAACGATCTCAGTGAGAAAAGCGTGAATAAAATGAATACAAGAAACCTTATTTTATTCTTTGCGTTAAAAATCGTAAAAAAATATTTACCCGCCTTTTTTGTTTTTTTTTTTTCGTTGCAACATTAATGTTGCAATAATACGTAAAAGTGTGTCCATTAGTGATCCGGCGTTAGTGCGTATTTACGATATTCCAGCGATCGAGATGGTTCAATTTTAAATTAGCGAACGAAACTGTCGTTTTTTACGTTCCGAGACGCGAGTTCGCGACGAAAAGAAGAACCGAGCGGACGAGTGTTGAAAAAAAAGTAAAAAAAAAAAAAAAAAAACAGAAAAAAGAAGAAACGAAACAGAATCTGTCTTTGGGAAACGAAGGACTTACGCGAGGACTTGCTCTTGTTGTTGGTATGGGTTGTCACAATCGGTGAACTGTCCATTTTGCAGTGCACTGTGAACAACACAACAACCAACAAACTGATTCACAAAAACGGCAAACAAAGAAAGAAGAAAAAAAAATCAAAGAGGGAAAGGCAGAGGCGATTAGCGAAACAAGTGTATCATATGTTGATATAAAGCGAAGGGGTTCACTAAGATTTTATCTTTTTTCATTTTTTTTTTTTTTTTTTTTCATTCAATTCCGACCACTAAATCCATTTTTCCTTATCATTATCATCATCATCATTTTTTTTTTTTCGATGTTTCATCCGGTACACTACCTGGCAAACTTCTACGCAAAACTGTACTAACTTTTCAGAAATAAAAAAAAAACAAAAAGAACAAAAAAATACGAATGCACACTCATGCTTGTTTGATGCTTCGAAAGAGAGATAGAAAATGAGGGAGAGAGAGAGAGAGATAGAGAAAAATGGGATAAAAACGAGCGCACTCATACACCATGCGAGCAAGCACGAAATTCTTCAACGTTTCTTTCGAACGACAAGACATCTCTATATAAACGTAAATTCGAAAAAAAAAACAGAAACCGGAAACAAAGGAGAACAAAAAAGTGAGGCGTAAAAACTAACGAAGATAAATGGCGACGAAAACAACAATCGCAACGACGAGGGATGCACGTTTGACGCGGTTGCGCAACAAAACTACTACGAAACAAGGGCAACGAACAAACGCAAGTGAAGAAAAAAAGAGAAAACCAAAAAAAAAAAAAAAACAAAAAAAAAAAAAAAAAGACAAAAAAAAAAAGAAAAAGAAAAAAAAAAAAAAAAAAAAAAAAAAAAAAAAAAAAAAAAAAAAAAAAAAAAAAACAAATTTGAGGTGTTTGGAGAAGACTTACTGTAGGTCACAACTAGTCCTGTAGTAGCAGGCGATTGTGTACATTGTTTCAGAGGTTTTTGACAGTTTTTCATAGGTTTTGTTCATGGAGGTGGCAGGTGTTCGATAGATTAGGGATATGCACGCACATGAAAAGAAAGAATCGAAAGAATTTGGTTAGACACATTTTTTCTTTTTTAGGTTATGTTTTTGTATTTTTTTTTTAAATTTTTATTTTCATTCTCATTTTCTTCCCTTTTATTCATTATTCCTCTCGAGCTCGAAAAATATTTTTCCAAACTATCCGAATGTTTCGCGTGTTGCCGAATTGCTGAACAAAATGGGTATCGAAGTGTTTCTTCGTTAAAGAAAAAAAATAGAAAAAAATTAATAAAAAACAGATCGTGACATATCAACCGATTACCACATAGTCACTCGAACGATGACGTAATACACTTCATCTTTGATCGATCATTGAACTGGCATTAAAAAAGCCCCCCTCCCCCTGTCGTTCGATTAAAATCGTACGAAACGTCAAAAGTGTTACCCATTTCCACCGATCATTTACGTGCCCATTATCTCTCGTTTTTTCCCACACGAAAGTTCTTCCCAATCGAAAATTTGTTGCCCTCCGATACTCAAAAAAAAAAAAAAAAAAAAAAAAAAAAAAAAAGGGAGAGTCAACAATTTTTTCTTTTTTAATAAACTGTTTTCCCCAAAATCGTACCGTCGTTCAGCGGGTAACGTTAGTTACTATTTTTTTAAATTTTTTTTTTTTTTCCCGCGTTTTCCAATTCTCTTGTATTTTCGTTGCTTACGAAAGGGTGAAATTCGTTTACGAGAGTATGTGGGGGGGGGGGGGGTGACAAGGTGGCGGGGTTAACGGTGATTGACAAACAGTTGCTAGGGCTATAATATAAATATATATATATATAGAGAGTTCGGTTCAAGTCAGGGGGTTGGTACGGGTTCGGGGTTATAGAGTTGTTTGGCTTTCGAACATAGTCACATGACACGAGGGCAGCGGCAGTGAAACAACTATAAAGTGGTAAAACAGGGGCTGGTTTCGGGATCGAATGACTATGTATAATAATATATATTGTATAATAATATTTTATATATATTTATGTATAGATGTATATGGGGCATTCCGTGCCGATTTGACCTGGGTTTGACACATCGCCTCTCCGATTTGACCCACGATTTTTTTTATGTGTTGTACTATCTCCAAAAGGCACTCAAGAATTTTTTCAGATTTTTTTGAAACGATTCGCGTTCACAATATTTTTTCTAAACAAAAAATTCGCGCTCAAATTTATCAATCGGAAAAAAATCACAAAAATCCTGGGTCACGTGTCAAACATTGTGAGCGTTTAAAAGAAATTTTAAAAAAAGTTTTTAAGAAGTTAAAAAAAAGTTAACGCCCAAATTTCAAAATCGGAAAAAGTCACAAAAATCCTGTGTTACGTGTCAAACACTGTAAGCGTTTAAAAAAAAGTGGACGCGCGTTTCGTTTGGCATACAGGGCATTTTTTCGCAAAAAAAAAAAAAACGCAGACAACATTTTTTAAAATCGAATCAATAGCTCACTAAACCCAAACATCCTCAAAAAAATCTGAAAAAATTCTGGTCAATTCTACGTGATGTCATTCAATGTTTTCCTCTTTAACTTTTTTAATTTCTCCTCTAACTTTTTTTTTTTCATTTTCTTTTTCGAAAAAAGCGCGTTGTACGCCAAACGAAACGCGAGCTCACTTTTTTTAAACGCTCGCAGTGTTTCATATGTGACACAGGATTTTTTAGATTTTTCTCCGATCTTTAAAATTGGTCGTTCATTTTTTGTTTCTAAAAAAATATTGTGGAGTCAAATCGTTCTAAAAAAATTTGAAAAAATTCTCGAGTGCGTTTCAGAGATAGCACAACAATATGTAAAATCGCGGATCAAATCGGAGAGGTGACCCAGGTCGAATCGGCATGAAATGCTCCATATATATATATATGTTTGTATACGTACGCGTGTATATTTATATATATAGGGGTACATATATATACACATACACACATATATATATATATATATATAAGTAAAGTGTAATATTGAACAATAATAATATTTATAAGTGTCTATAGAATCTCGTATTATTGATTCACGTACCTTCGCCGTTTCTGTACTCGAGCGTGTCACAGTCGCTCGGTTGTTTCTTGTTGCACTCGTCCGAGGCTCTGCTGCATCGGAGAGACAATTCATTTGTTATTTTGTTGTTTATATGATGACGTCTGTATGAATTTTAGTAATTTATCGAGATTTTAATGGTTTTTTTGTTTCGCTGTTTCGCGAAACGCTTCGTTGCTACGTTCGTAATGGAAAGTTAGAGGTTAGGTTAATTATTTACTTTAGTGTCTTTTCCGAAAAAGGTTTATGGCAATTGGTTAAATGCATAGGAAATCTATATCTATGTTATTATTTATGAGCCAATAAATGATAAAATAGAAGAAAAAAGTAATGTTAAGGTTTTTTTTCGGAAAGGTCAGAAAAATGTGTGTTGAGCCAATTTCGAAATCTCGTTACTTTTATGAGCAGAAAAAAGTGGACTTCAGTTGCCTCCAACGAAACGTCATAATTTACAATCCGATTAACAATAAAATTACGGAAAAATATTATAGAGACATTTTCCAGAAAATTAATGTTCCATTTCATCAAACTTTTCCGCGAACATCAAAACCCCATAAATGTTTATAGGAAGGTGGATTTCAGCGTTCCCCTATTGAATGTCATCATTTATAACACAATCAATGAAAAAACGATAAGAACGACAATTTTAGACTAATTTTTCGGAAAAGTCACTAAATTAAATAATTACCGGCTTAAAGATCTCCGTTCGAGAAAACACAAAAGGAAATAAAAATCGAGAGAGCGAGAACGTCGCAATTCACTTATTTACCTTCTCAGGAAGAGTACAGTCATGATTATGATTATAACGAGGAGAACGACCACTGCGACGATGGCCCCAGCGATTATACGCACTTGCATGTTGTCGTCGTCACCGACGTAATCTGCGAACGATCGAATGTGAAATGAAAAGGAAAATTCCAGGTTTCGAAGATTGGTTCGTGTTGTTGTTATTGTTGACGTCACTCACCCGGGCCCATCGTGTACGGAGTCTTTTTGTATATCACCGGTGTGTACTCGCCCCAACCACGGGTAGTTTTGGCTCGTACTTGGATCGCGTAGTCCGTCCCGGGTTTTAGCGCTTTGAAGGTCGCCGAGAGGTCGGACGTTTGGATCACGGTCGCGTTCGATGCGTCGTCGAAACGCGGATAACCTCTCACTGCGTATCAAATTGTGTTTACTCGTATCACGGTTTTGTCAATACAATTAATGCTTTTCTTCCGTATATTTTCAAAGGTTAGTGAAAATAAAGCAGGCTTTTTGACAGGTTTGTTTGAAAGAAAAAAAATGCGTCAAATTGCAAAAAAAAATCGATGTGCAATGTCGATTCTTTTTTATATATATTTTATTACATTTAACAAATAAAAAAAATGTTAATTAATACAAATTTTAGTAAATTTGTAGTAATTAGTTTGGTAACATTAATTTGGTAAAAAGCCAAACCGAAAAGATTGGAAAATGACAAAAATTTCGTTACGTTCTAAGGATGCAAATTTTATTGCCATACTTTGTACGATTTCCAAAAATAATTAATGGAGAATCTTCATAAAGATTAAAATTTGAATGAATAAAATGAATAAAAGTATTTTTAACAAATAAAAATATTATTATTATTAATATTGTTATAAAATATCATTAATATTATTATTACAAAAATAATTTTTAAGAAAAATATTCGTAATGGATAAAATAAAGAAAAATATTTTCTTCGCCCGCACCTTCGTATCTCTCGACGAGGTCACTGTCGCCCAATTCGGTGACCGGTGCGTCCCAGCTGATGCTGAGCTCGCTGCTCTTGACATTGGTGATTCTGACGTTGCTGACGAGACTGGGTACGGTTGCCTCGGTAGTGACGGTTATATCGACGTATTCGGAGCGTCCGGCCAACGGAGAGACTCCGTTTTCCGCGAAAACTTGGAACCGATAAGTCGTCACGGCGTTCAGCCCGGTTATCGTCACTTTCGTGTCGTTGAAGATTTCCTGCAGTTTTTTCAACGAAAAAAAAAATCGTTTTTTTTTTTTTTTTTTTTTTTTTCGTTCGTTTATGATAAGAAAAAATCGAAGAATCGAAACGCGAGCGTAGGTTTTTACGCGCCGATGATTTCACGGTGGATATGATCGGGTGTAGGTGGAGGATTTGAAATGCGAGAAGAACTTACGGTATTGGGTATGTACTTGACGCCCATGCTGCAGGCGTCGCAAACGACTCTGTAAGTCGTGTCCGTTCGTCCGCCTTGAAGATGCGGAGCGTTCCACGACAAAATCACGGTCGACTGGTCCACGAAATTCACCGTGAGATTCTGAGGCGCTGACGGTGGTTCTGAGCGAAAAAAAAAGATAACTGGTTACTCGGCTAGGGATTCTTTTGAAGACCCGAAGAAATAAAAATTGCTGAACAAGCGAGAGATCAGTGAAAAGACGTTTTTTTTTTTTCGTTTACTGGGAGATGGGAATAAACGAGGAGTTCAAGATTTAATCATCGGAGCGTGATAGAATTGAGGTTGTTGTTTTGTTCTCGTGAAATTTCTTCATTTTTAGAAAAATATGTTTTTCACATTTCCATCGTCGAGCTCTAACGAAATTCTTGAAAAAAAAGACACGTTTGATGATACTCGTAGCTCAAATCTGTAGAGATCCGACGATTTGACATTTGGCTTTTGAACGATGCAAATTTGTACTTTATGGTCCAGGCATAACGGATTGATCGTGAGAACATTTTTTAATTATTATGAATTATATACTGTAACTTTCAAACGCGTTTATTTCAAAACACGATTTTTAAAAACTGCTGCCGTGGTATCTTAAACACTGCTTAATTGATTCTGTTAAAATTTCTACAGCATCTTTAGTACATGTGTAACTACAAGTTGAACCAAAACAATTAAGATTGTTTCGTTAATTTTATTTTTACCAAGTAAGTAAACCCTAAAAAAATTGCGAAAAAAAGAATTCTTGTTCTAAAGGGGTAAAAAATAGATAATTTTTTGGAATTCTGACTTCATTTTAGTTCGATGCAGAGCCTCAAGTTTCCCAGTTAAAATAGCGTTTGGTTTTTTTTATTTGAGACAAGCAGAGCAACTGGAATCATGGCAGCGGTGGAGCACCTCTTTTTTTACACGTTTTTCTGTTGGGCGGTGTATCTCCGAGTACATTCAATACAACAACTTCAAAAAATTGACAAAGTTCATTCAAATCTTAATAAAAACTATGAACAATTTACAAATTATTTTTCCTCAATGGTTCGTCAAATAAAAATCGCAAAAAAAGCATTAAAAAAACAGCTTTCACACTAGAAGACTCTGGGTTGAAAAAAGGTGGACAAAAGGTTGAAAACGGAAGAGGATTGGTTGTCTACGGTAACTCACGAGTGCAAGGCATCTCTTTCGGATCTTTGGTAGCTCTGTAGTAACCGACGTCGCAGCGACACTCGACGAAGCCGTAATCGGGTGCGGTGCTGTGAGCGGGGCACTTTTCGCAAGTTTCAGCGCCGGCTTTGTGTTTGAATTTGCCGATGGGGCATTCGGTGCATTCTTGCTTTTTCGTGTCCGCCTGATAGCCGGGTTTGCAGTGACACCCGCCGGAAGGTAGATACCAATTGCCATCGCCTTTGCACAAAAAGGTGGGTTGTTCGATTTGGACAGCATTGGCGACGCAAGTGCCGATCGCTTGTTCGATTTGGGTGACTTCGCGACCGGACGGTGTTGCCGGAAATTGGGCAAAGTTCATTGCCAATTCCGGACAGCTAATGTAGTAAACTTTGATCGCTAGGATCGATATGCAGGCCCCTTGATCCCGGAAAGCGAAATAAACGCCTTTTTTCGTGACCGGTATTGATTTCACTTCCGTGTTTATAATCACTTCGGTATTCGTGTTGAATCTTCCCTCGCCGGCAGCGATTCGACCTGGAAAACGTCATCGTTTTTTTTTCTTACGATTTTTTTCTTAATTTTCTAAACGACGTTTAAAAATCATCAATATTTGAGTTTGGTTCAACGTCAAAAGAACGAAATGTTTTAAAAAGCTCAACCAACGATCTTTCCGCCATTTTATTCAATCACAATCTCCTCTGAACTTCCAAGCTCTTATTGGGAGATAACAACACTATCGGATCAGGAAGTTACCTATGAGCTTGTAGCTGTCGGGTTCCCACGGCGGTGGCTCTTTCGTCGCCGCGTCGAACTCGTAATACAGAAGGCTAAAGGTCTCCTTGCAGCTAAGAGCGTTTCCAGGGAAGAGGGAACAGTCGCGAGTCGTGAATTTGACCTCGATGTACATTCTGTTGGCTGGACCTCTATCGATGAACGGCGTCCACAGCCAATTGTTCACATTGCTGTATGCCACGTCGCAGACCACGTAGCTGCGCCAATTTATCCCCTTGTCAAAGTTCGTGAATGATTCCTCGACCCACTGCAATCAGAAATGGTAAAATCACCATTAAAATTCTCGTTCTCTGGATTAACGTCTCAGTTGACGAGGTTTTCGGAAACCCAAAGAACATAATTTCGGAACGTATGAGAAAATCATTATTCGAGAAGTGTTGGTAATAAACGGGTTCAATTATTATTAAAAATGAAGTACTAAAATAGCTATCAGCTTGACTCGAGTGGTCTTATGAACCGCCATTTCATAAAGCTGTTCCCGAATAAATTACGAACGTCGTTTTTTTAAAGCGAGTGTACGTGTGTGCAGTGGCTATGTGTCGACCAGCAAATGCAAAAATTAATCCCTTCGATCGATAATATCGGCTTGAAATGTCCGGTACCCTATATTTTTTATGAAAGAGATATCATCGCGACAGGTTCGTTGACCATTTCCGCTTTTTGCATAGTTTGTATCTAATCTCAAACTATTGATATTTCCGTTCCAAACGATCGATCTGCACGTATTTTCAAAATATTGTGTGTTAAAGACATTGATTTAATGAATCAATTACCGTCGTATTTCCTCGCTAAGATATCCTGAATTTACGCGGACGTAATTCCGAATTGCTATATTACAGTATAAAAAAAATAAATGTTATTTCTAATGAAAAAGTTCGTACACGTACTACCTTCAATCATTTTAAAAAATCGTTTTTCTTTTTCGATTCCAATTTCCGAATAGAGTTTACGTATTTTATCCGGTCCGCGATCGGTTTACCATTCGAACAGACGTTCGTTCGAGTGTTGACTCGATTCACCGTATTTCGACAGAAAACATTCCTCAATCGTCCACCAAACGTGATAATCGGCAAAAGTAATAAAACCTTCGAAGGGCTGCTGGGAAGGTGGGAAAAAATTCGGGGACTTTATTCGCAATTCCATTGGCAGTGTCAATCCCGATTTCACGAGTCGTAAAGAGACACGCGGTTGCCTCTTAAGGAGAACCAGAGAAGGGAACGAAAGTGAGAAAGTAAAGTACGCAGTGAGAAAACACATCCGGGAAAAAGTTTTTCATCGAGTGCCACCGAATTGGCGAGAGAATGAGGACGAGGGTGGAAAACGTTCGTTCAGGGGTGTAGGGTGTAGGGTGTTCTGGAAAAGTACTTCAACGCGCGAAGTGTATTCGAGAGTGTATATATTGCTCTCGGATATGAGGCGTTTACCGTGTCTAAGCAATTTCACCAGACAGCTACGTCGCACCGACGAAATCGTTTTCGTTGTTTCCCTCTTCAGCCCCTGACCCTTCCCCATTCACCCCTGTACATCTTCAAGTCTGGTACGACTCTTCACGTGGCGTATCATAAAACTCCCGCGACATTTCCTTCCCCAAACTCGTCCCGGGGCGATCCTTGGATCCATCCTCGATCCACCGATTTTTTCACCGCGTCAAATACTCTAACCCCCGACCCCCTGGTTGGAGAAATTTCCAAATACCGGAAGAGACATTTCAGTATGAAAAAAAAAAAAAAAAAAAAAAAAAAACCAAGGTTTTTAGTTATTCCAAACGAGTTATTTTTCCCCAACGATGCACGCGATGGTGCAGCATTCGAAAATCCATTAGCTCCTCTCTGTCGACTCTGTAATACGAGAATCGAGAAAGAGAGAGAGACAAAGATGCCCAAGGACGAGAGAAAATAAATTTGGGGCAGGGAGAGGGGGGAGGATAGATCAGAATCGAGGAATTGGCGAGAGAGTACAAAATGTGCAAACACACTCGATAACCACTCGATACCTCCTCATATTTTCGACTTCTTCCTCGTATACTCGTTCGCGAATGATTTTTTGATTTTCTTTTTTTTTTTTTTTATTATTATTTTTCTTCTTCGAGCCTTTTTTTTTCGTTCGCTCGCGTACTCCAAATCCAAATAACAGATATGAAACGGTTTGCCCGACGCGGAAAAATAAAGTCAATAAAGCTGTTTGCATCGGCGCGCTTTAGGCCTTTTTTTTTTTTTTCTTTCCTTTTTTCTCGTTTTCGTTTTTATTCGCGGTGCGTTATCACTTCCGCCCACGAAATCCGTGCAGTTTTCAGGACCATCGTGGCACAGCTTACCACCCAAAATCGGCGCTCGTATGTATCCCGGGCCCCAATATATCGCGGCAAATTCGTTCGGTTTTAGCCGACGAATTTAGAGGGTGCGATTTTGCGATGAAATATATCGGCTCGGTTGCCCGGGTTTCGCGATGTACCGCTTCTCTCTCGTCTATGGACCACTCAGACTCTCCGCATTGGTAGCAAAGTACCTACGCGTATGGGCTGTGATAAAATCACGGCCGAAGTGTGTATATACATATATATTCGTATATATTACACATATATTGGGGTAGGTACAAAAATTAATCTTTTATCCCTTCGTGCAATTCTATTCAGTGCAAAAAATGCATCCCGAGCTCACCGCAAAGCCTGGATAATTTGGTCGTTTGATTTTGCCCGTAAAATTCGTATTCCTTTTATTCGAATTTTCATAATTCGAGAATCCATGAATATTTTGTTCGGTCCGCTCGTTCGAAGAGTAACCATTACGTTTTTAAAACAGTATTGAGAACGGTCTTGAAGTTTGCATTATTACGAATTGAGAAAGATGATTAATTAATTTTATTATTATTATTATTGAAAATTATACGTTGCTGATTTTTTTTATTTTTAAATTCTTTTTACAACGATAAGCTTATTTTTTAAAATTTTTATTGAATAATCGATATTTTTCGTTCAAATAAAAAAAAATCAGTAACACACAATTTTTGATGATAATAATAAAGCAACGATGAAAATTTTAATGTCATCGATACGTAGACGAGAAAAAAAAGGATATACGCGTGATTGGATTTTTCGATTTCTCGCTGTGCATTCGCAAGTGAAGAGTAGCAAAAGTGGAATGGGATATCGATCCTCTTTGCTTGCCCATTCCTTAATTCCATTTTCACGAAGGAAAACCGTTGGTTTTCGTAAGTTGGCTCATCCCTCGGCAAAAGTTTCATCATGGAGCGATCTTTCTTTTTTTTTTTTTTTTGTTTTTTCCTTCAACGCGTTTCCTCGGACTGGACTTCGATCCGAAACGACCCTTACGTTCATTCCGGGCTCACACTTCGCCTAATAAAAGACCCGGCAGTTTCCCGCACGTCTTGGCCTGACGCTTTCACAGCTTTCAACCAGGGCTGGCATTCTCCCTCGATTCTCTTTTCATCCCTCGTTCACTTTCCCCGAAAACATCGTTGGACCTTCGTAAGTTCGGACCTGGTCCCTACAGACACATACCGGCACTTTTCTCCCTTCCCGTCACGAATACGTACGCTGTTTGCTCGAACACGCAAATATTGCATCCCTCGACATCAAGGATCGCCCCCCCCCCCCGCGTTCTCTGTGTACGAAAGGAAAAAGGGATGAAATTACTCGAAATTCCAGAGTGGGGTCCAACCGAAAGTTTCACCCGAGAACCGTAAGGAGAATGCTAATTTGATACCGTTGGATCCACCAAATGGATCCAATTGGTCCTTTGGCACGAAATCTCATGACGTTTTTTTTTGTTATTATGCAAAAGTGGGGCACCAGCAATTTTTAATAAGCTATGTAATATTGAAGAACCAGATTTTTTGTCACCTTTGGTATTGTGTATGTGTGTGTGTGTGTGTGTATTTTTAATTTAATTGAAATTTGTAATTTTTTATTTAATAAGAGATTGATTGATTGATTGATTGATACGATTTATTATGTCCCTGTAAAACATTCGGTCCAAACAAGGACGCATCAGTATAAAGAATAATCGTACGCCAAAACAGTGGAGGAAATTGAGGCTCTTCGAGCTCCGAAAATCGTTTTGAAAATACGAAGCGACGGGTGATCGAAAGGAGATTGGAAAAAAAGCGAATATTCGATAAACCGGTGATTACTTCGATCGTCAAAGACCAAAACTCGATCCGTTCCCCGAAACGAGAGAACTCAAAATGAACGATTTCATATTCTTCGAGAATAGGTCGGTGGATGAGTAAGCAAAGATCGAGACGTTCGATTCTCCACGGGAAAATACAATCCCAACCGGGGAGAATGAACTTCGGAGTCGAGAGTTCATCCGACTGGAATAATTATCTCATCTCGCCTGAGGAGAGGGGTCTCCGCGAATTTTCAAGTAACGCGATCTAAACATCGCGAGAACCGTAAAAAAAAGTGTTAATTCTCAATTTTCGAAGAGATTCGATGGTCCCGAACTTGGCGTGGAGTAATTGTCTTAAATTTCACGAATTTTCACGAACCCTCCGAAGAATCCCCGAATAATCGGAGGAGAAGGAATAAAAGTTTTTTTTTTTCGAGGCGCTCAACTTCGAGGGTGGAAAATCCTGGAGGTTCTTCCCTCTCCCTTTTCTTCGTTTTAGCCTCACCCGAAAATTCCTCATCGGGAAATATTTCGGTAGGGCCGGGGCTTTGCCGAGATTTTCGGTTGATGGTCTTCAACAATGGAGGTAGTTTCCGGCGCACGCGGAAAGTTCGTCCGCGTATGTGAGAGGGGTGGCGAAGCGATGGAAAAAATTTATTTCCGGATTATCCGAAGGGAAAGGAAGGGAAGAGGAAAAGGGCGGAGGGGGAAACTGGACGGAGCAGGGAAGCGAGAAAAAAGCTTACGATACGAATATCACTCTGGCGAGGGAGGCTTGCAAAGTCATTTGGGGGGTGCGCGGATTTTGTGTGTTTTTTTTTTTTTGCGGAATGATGAGGTAATGGAAATATATCCAATCTCCGTCATTCGCAGAGCTACCAAGCCGAAAAGTAATACAAGCCATGTAAGAATCCCGCGATTGATCGGTAGACTTGCATATAAAAAAAAATTGAATCCGATGTATCACCATTTTACAGTCGACGGTGATCGACCCTCGAATCCTCGAACCCTCGAAAAAAAAAAAAAAGAAACCTTTGCCCGCAATCTTAGGAAATTCGCTTTATATTTTTATTTCTTCGGGGTGGCTCGTATGACCGTAAATCTTCTTCTAGGATCTTACGCTCCTTATCGGACGAGAACCAGGCTATAAGAGTACCACCGTCGTAACGGTGCTGATGCTCGTTGGAATACGACAGAAAATATTCACTTTTCAATCTATTCGCCTTCTTTCCTGCACCCTGAACGGCTTTTTACGATCCCTTGCACTCTGACTCGGCACTCTTATCACTTAAGTATTATCCAGTTGCACGGTAACTACTCTGAAGTAATTCTGCTCGCTCAATTCGCGATTCCTCGAAGGGCACAGGAAAAGTGTGGAAATCGATGGGAAAACCTTGATCAAGAATTACGAAAAATCAGTCAATCCGATCAACATCAACCCATCCGATTGACGCTCCAATCCTGGTGTCCCAAAACGTCCCATTTTCTCTCGAAGATCCTTTTTAAAAATTTTTTTTTCATTCATGAAAATTAAATTTCATTTCATTTGATTTCTTTTTCATTTCTTTATTTCGTTTCTTTTTCATCTTTTTTTTTTAATTTTGTTTTTTCCTTTTTGTTGTCATCCATGAAAATTAAATTCCATTGAATTTTTCTTTTCATTTATTTTATTTTTTCATTCATAAAAATGAAATATCAATAAATTTATTTTTCATCTTTAAAAAATATTTTCTATCGTTTTTCATCATGCAGAATCTTTTCCAGAGTTTTCGGGGCTTCGTGATGAGGATGTCGCGTTCCATCGATGGAAACTTCAGGTTCGCGGTGAATAAAAGTCGAGAAAGAAAAAGAAGAATGGAGGGTTGGAGTCCGGATCGATTAACGACCCACTCGATTTGCCGACCGCACACACACACACACACACACACACACACACACACACACACACACACACACAGGTTCGTTCTCAATCGTTATTGAAGGCTTGGCTCGCCGAGGGTGAGTACGAATTCCCCTCTCTCGCGAACCGAAACAAAAAAAAAAAAGAAAAGGACGATTCACGTGTGACAATGAGGGACAACGAGGCTATCCCCCGAGCGGTCTGTTACTCATTGTTGCTCCGGTCTATGAAAAACGTTAGTTGCGTCAGGGTTGCACGTTCCACGACCGCGATGTCGATGACTTTTGTCCTTCAGGTCGGACGCAAACACGGAAGAAAAGAAACGCGTCCATAAAAGTCGTTCGAGATTCGAAGCACTTCATTATATCGAGAGATCCATTTACGCGGAAAATTTGATTCGTCATTTCGAGAAGGGAAGAGGAAGGGAATGAAAGGGCCCTAGGGACGAATTTTTGGAACCCCCTTGCCACGTGGCTGTCCAACCTGCTTGCAAAAAGAACGAAAGAAAAACCAGGAACGTTCAACCGAAAATATCCCCCAGAAAATTCTTGGCAAGTGCGTGCGCGCAATACCCAATTAGAAGTTGATAATTATTCTTCAAAATATTTCATCTATTTTCAGAAACCAAATACTCGGCTTTTCCGTTTCGGATCAATCGGGTGACAAAAATCGAATCAACGTTCGAAACTATCAGATTCAACCCTCCGTCACGAAATTATTCATAACTGCTTGAACGATAAATATTTTCATATGAAATTTTCATTTTGATACAGCATGTTGTCAATCCACTCAAAAATGAATGTCCAATAAATTGAATTGAATTTATTCAATTTATTTTACCCCTTAAAAACGAATTTCCAATATCTCCAACTCAGATAATATCCAAATTCAGCCTAATACTCCTCTTTCTCTCTCATTCGTAAAATCAAAACGAACGTTTCAACATTTTTAGGTCAAAGGATCCTATTTTTTTTTTACTTGATAAGCGAGCGGTTATCAGTCTCCGAAAACTTCACAGACGAGAGATATCCTTTGCCCAATTTCGTCGCAGCGTTGACGCAATGAAAAAAAAATATATATATATATGAATGAAAAAGAAAAAAAAAGACGAAAACGAAAATCCTCTCTTCTGTACGTATATGAAGGAGCAGCTTTTTTTTCGGCAACGCCAAATCAATCCTGGCAATGACAAACCCGTCGTATCAGCGATCGATGGTCTTCTCGAGCGAGCAATTTTCGGGCGAACCGCGGATGAGTGCTCGTCGAGACATCAATGGGAGGAGGACCGGGGGAGGAGGAAGGGGTTGGATGGATCATCGCACGAGCGGGAGGACAAACAAAGAACAAATGGGAAAAAACAATGTGGTGTACACGGAGATCGAAAGGCAGAGAGAGAGCGAAAAGGGGGGGGGGGTATTTGGGGGTTTGGCAGGGAGGGGGGAACAGGTGAATACCACGAGAATTCACGGGAGGATTGGGATGGCTGAAGAAGTCAAAGCAGCGAGACACGATCACCCGAACAGGTCTCGCGAATCTTCAAAGGGACCGCAAAAACTGGATTGACAAAAATGCGGCACATGAAGCGCGAGTATGAAAACGGGAGAGTGAAAGAACAATTTCGATGGTGCCCGTGTTGCCATAGAAAACGCCAACTCGATCTCCACCTTCGTCATTCGCATCGGTATGCCAGAATACGTTTTGCGGTCGCTTCGATATTCCCATCTTCTTCCTGAACGTTCCCCTCTTATTGCACCCTATCTCGTCACTCTTGGCTTGTCATTTTCAACGATTTCCCAATAAGTATTTCGGGACTGAGAATTTCGGGGATGTGACTAGGACAGTTACCAGGTGGTTGAACCTCGTACGAGATTAACATTGATCTTTTCGTCGTTGGAATTCGACGATTATTGGAATCTTTTTTTTTTTTTAATTTTTTAAATTGTGTTTGAACGAATTCTGGAAGATTTGTTTGGGTTGTTTATTTTTAACAATTTTGGGATTCTGAATTTGTTAAAATTAATTTTTTTATTGTTGGTCAAAATATTTTCGAGCGAATTGAGGAAGATTCGTAACGAGAATAGGGAAAGGGATGTTCGAGCCTTTTTTGAGGATGATATCAGGGAAAATCAAATTTGAGTGAATTAAAAGAATTTATTTTCGTTCCTTTGCAACGATTAGACCGTTCGGTTTTTAGAAACGTCAGTATGGTGAGTTGGCGTCACACAGTGATGAATTTTCGTAAAAATTGGTTGGAACCCAACGATCTTTCTTGACCTTGAAATAAACCTTGAAACGTCGTATGTTAAATTGTAAAAAAATTTATAATTTAAACAAAAAAAATCGTTTAGGTTCTTATCGAAGGATGCAAACTCCATCGTCATTGGATAATGCATTTCGGTAGGCGGATATCTAGCTTTGGTCTTAAATGTTCCAAAAAAGATAGGAAACGGACTGTGAAGTCTGATCGACCCTCCGTGCTATAAATGGGTGCAATATATCACGAGGACTCGTCCCAAAGTCAACAGGAGTGGTAGAGCTGATCACTGTGAAATCTCAGTTTTATTGGGGGGTCTTTTTTTGGTAGTTTTCCAAAGAATTCGGATTCTGGAGGCTATCAACGTTTTGAAGCTTTTTGGGGCGACGAAGATGGCGTCGCAAACGAGCTCGAAAGGTTCGAAGGGTGGTAGAAGTTCTGGGGTGATTTCGTGACGACCCAACGTTTCCATTATTACCGTCCCGGGTCCATCTTCTTTCACGTACATCAACGTAAACGGGGATAGGAAAATGGCGCTGATGGAGGCGCGGGTAAAGTTAATATACCGGGTATGCTCTTACCAGGATCGCTCGTTCGCCCCAACACATATTTTTGATTCACGCTTGAGATAACGCCAACACATAATCCAAGCATCTTGGCATACGCTTAGACCCCAATCTCAATGGAATCCGTGATCTCCTCAGAGCGCGCTGACATCTCGACAGGATTCCCGATTAGGGGAAAACTCACCCAGAGATCTTGATCTCTTATTTCGTAGAATTCCGTGGAAACCCATCCTCGAACCTTTTTCCCAATGCTGTTTTTTCTTTTTTTTTCTCCTGGAGATTGACAGATCCGAGTGATGCCTGTAGAATACGAGATATCCAGTCAAGACACTCCCCGTTTACATCCCGGGAGTCCCCTTTTTCCTAGCCGATGTACGGATTCCGGCTCGAACATCCCAGGCCCACAATGGACAAATTCAGGTGTCAGAACTGTCAATGCCACTGGGGAATTGTTACCCTTCCGACGTTCTTGCCTACGACCATCGTATTAATTGCATTGGACGAAGCGAATCCTTCGTAGCTCTGGGTATACCGACTACAACGTTCAATGTTGACTCAAACGTAAATAGCGTGGATATATAAGGTGTAGTAAAAAGAAATCCGTGATTTTTCCAATAGATGGCTGAAGCCCGATCGGGTTACACTAGATGGCGTTAGAAAAATGACATTTCGTACTAAACAAACTTTTGCGACAGTTATGTGATTGGTTGACTCCAGATAATAATTCATTTCTTTTTACCACGCTTAATAATTTCAATTCCTGATTTCCGTCGTATCACGTAAGCTTGACAGTTTTGGTTGGAACGTATCGACTTTTTTGTTTATTCTACATTCGGCAATTTATTTTCAAACATTATTTTCCTTGCTCTTGAAGGATGTACACTTCAACCTCATAGATTTAAATTTTGTAAGCAAGAATCAATAAACACTACCGAAGGAATTAGACCAAACATAAAAAAAGACAGGCTTGAAGTCTGCATCGTTGTAACAACAATAAAGTCCTTCCAATTCTCATTTCCATCAGTACCAAGAATCATATAATTCGCGTCGTTACTTTACATTTCTTAATAATCATTTTAAATAACCGCGTTAGTGTTTTACAGCCCAAGTCTACCTAATCAAATGTTCCATTCCAAAAAAACAACATTGTTTTCCTTGGATTCCAACATAATTTCCAAAGTTTCACAAAATTTCGTTTGCCTATAATTACAGTAAGCGATGTATCGTTGGAATCAGTTTAAAAGCCCGATTTCTTAGAACGAACGATCGACATTTGTGGATCGACCCCAGGGAGCTTCCCGTGGTAGATTAAAAAGCACGAGCGTCATAGATCGGAAGGATGGAATTTTGAGCGCGTCACCCTAACACGAATCGGACGAGGTTTTCGCTCGTGTATTCGCAGATGCCTCGACAAGTAGACCGGCGGGGGTATGTGAACTCCGGAACGTGGAGTCAGTGGGTCCGTATGTGGCCGTGTGTATTGGGTACGTCGAGAGTATGGCGTCGAACCGTACTGGGATCTCCCCGCGTATCACGACGAGTAATTGACTATATAATGGATTCCCGGTACTGCTATACGTCAAACTGACAGATTCAGCAGCCGGACACGCGATGGCTAAGCGAGATGGTAGTTTCGCGCAACACCACGAGCAAAAGGGCTCCGAAGAGGGATAGAGGGAGAGAGAGAGAGAGAGAGAGAGGGAAAGGATTACGAGTTGGAGGGTGAGTTCTGCAACTGCATCGGTAGCGTTATATGGTTCACGCCCGTTCAAACCCCCCGTCACCCCTGCTTGTCGAAATCCCCATCCTGCTTCGTCCTTGCCGCGATATTAAAGCGTGAACCCTCCTATTCCAACGATGTGGATTGGTGACTGCTGTTACACACGTCTCAGTTAATTCGTGATGATATTTCGGCACCGAGGCGACACGTGGTTCGTTCCTCTTAATTCGTCAAGGGGTGCATACATTTTCGGTGACAACTTCTCGCGCCGGGGCTCGATGGATCCCGAGAATCCATCTGATATCTACAAATGCAACATTGTCAAGGGAGAGCTCCGTGGGATATTGGATACAATATTGGCAACGGATTCAGCGATTTTTGAGAAATGGATTCAATAATTTACCTTGGTTTTTTGTAATTCTTTTTTTTTTTTTAATTAAATTATCGAAATAATCGAAAATCTTCGTTCATTTTTACGTAATAATTAATACAAAATGACATTAAAAATGTTGTTCTGTTACATCGATGCGAGCTTCAATCACATTGGTTTCGTACGAATCTTTAGCTTATTGCTTCATTGAAATGTAGAGACAAAGTACAGTTTTAAGAATTATTGGATAAAAGTGTTGAAGTGGAATTTCCTCAGTTTCCTCGGAGATTCGTCCTCGCGACAGCTATCAGTAATGTCCTTTTCCAGAATCAATCTGCAAAGGACGAACCCTCCGAACCGGAAGTTTTATGATAAAACCGCGTTTTGGAACTGTTTTGGAGCACTAGTGCAACCTACTTTCAGCCTAGCGGCCGATTGAACGGTAAGCAGCTGTATAATATTAGTTACGAAAGCGGGGGAGAACTTTTTGGTAGCTTATATTCGAAAAGGGGCAGGGCGATGGACGAAGTGACCGGAAAATGGTTTTTGTCGGGAATTGCGAGGGTGCAGGTATGACTATCTCATCGCGTTGACCTGGACGGATCATCACCGTTGGGGGAAGGCTCAAAGAGCTCTTTGGCAGGCAAGAGCTCTCGGCCCGGCAAACTTTTCTCGACTATCTCGAATTTGACATTAACATAATATAATCCTCGGTCCAACGCGTCCCTGCATCAAGCCGGAGAGTTCGTACCAGAAATGACAAAAGAGAACGGGAAAACGAGATCCGGAAGGACGCGCATGCGCGTACGTGTTGTGGAAAAGTATATACCTAGCTAGGTGCATAAAACGTTGCTGCTCGAGTAAATTAATTCATGATGGAACACACCCTGGTTGATGATGCTGCGAGATAACGACCCGGGACTCCGTTTTTCTCAATGGAAACAGAATTTCGCTTTGCCAGAGTTGAAGAACCGGCTAGATTTTCTGATGGGATTTCGTCAATTGTACTCGAACGACAATAGTCCACGTACAAATTTAACGTTATTGATGGTATACTGGACTCCGATATTCGGATCCTTTTATGTTTTCGTTCTTCGGAGCCTGCAGCTTCTAGGAAGCGGAGATTAGAGGCAGATTGAAAAGTACTTAGCTTCAAGTGACCTAAAGGGCTGAATCTGCCCGAGCATCGAAATATTGAAAACAACGATGAGAAAGTTTACCCAGAAATAAAAAAAATCGATTCTTGCAAATCACTCAATTTTATTGTTGACTAATTCCAACTGGCAAAAAGACACGAAGCTTTTTCGAGGTACCAATCAGAATAACGGTTTTGTATTATTGTAACTGAGAAGACACGAAAGAAAGGAGCTACTTGGATACAAACGATGAAAACTTCAAGGTCGCAGACGACAAAGTGATAAATGTGGAAAAAAGGTACCAGATATTCCGAAAAGCTGCGATGTTTGGTCCAAAAGTCCTCAAACTTTACACGAGCCGATGTCGAAGACTGGAAACTCGACGAGGTTTCTTTCCAACGGAGATCCAATTACGAGGAGCGTGGATAGGCGTCAGGACGATTTTGAGGTGAGGCGGTTATCAAATTTGTTGGAAAATTTTCCTCGGTGTCGTTTTGCTTCTCCCCTCTACTCCCCTCCCTCCTTCTCGCCCCGTGGATCGTCGCTGCTCCAAACTTTAATTACGATTTCACGAAGTATCATTTTAATGGACCATTCCGGGCAACTCGAGCGTGTAACGGTGGATAAATGGGTACAGGTAAGATTGCCGAGGGGCACAGCAAAGCGGCGGCTATATGGAAACACATCGAGAAAACTTTGTCTAATTCTGAGCTCGGCTTTAATCACATTGTATTATACACCGGAGCTGTGTGGAGTTGCCACGAACCCCTTGGAGTTGGTTCCCCCGACGATTCTCCCTTCTCCTTCCCCCCCCCCTCCCCGTCGCTTCGTGTGTCCTGACGCTTCGAATGGGGAAACAAGAAAAATGATTATGTTATATTGTAATACGAAGCGTGTACGGAGTATCCTCGGGCACGATGGAAGGTGCGGTATCTAGGATCGCAGGATAATACTCGAGGATGAACAAGGACACGTATCGCAGAATTGCAAAACCCTGTTGGCGTCATTCTAACGCAACGACGAATCATCCTCAATATCTTAAATCTTAATCAAACGTATAAATAAATTTAAAAAAATAAATACATAAAATATATAAATCAATAAATCTAGAATAAATTGACGAATGAATTAATGATAAATTTAATTGACTTAAATTAATAATATAAAAAATATATACAATACATCTTAATAAAAGAATTCTAGATCGGACACGACAGATCTAAAATTCAAAAAATCAAACGTTGGATTAAAAAGAAAATTATTCATTATTAAAAAGTGACGTTGAATTCAATGTATCGACGGTAAATAAGAATCCTTTTATTGATTTTCATAGTTAACGCGTAGTTTTCAATTCTTTATGTTATCAACGTAACAGAATACTCAGACAAAAAGAATTAGAACGAGGAAAAAAAAGTGTTGTCCATTGGGAAATCGGGCAAAAACTTCGCAGTGGTAACCGATTAATCGGTGGGGACCGAATGAAAATCTCACAATCGGGGATTTCTCGGTTGGGGAAGGAAGAATTGGAGAACGGATCGATCGACGTTTGTAACCTGATACTTTGGTATTCGTTGATCAAGTCGATTCTTTGCTGCTCCAATGCACGATGTTTCGCGTCTGTGCGTTTGCGCATGCGCACGTTTGTGTGTACGTACGTGTGCGTTTGCGTGGATATTTGTGACTCGTACACGTATTATAATAAAATCCACGTATATACGCACATAAAACGATGATGTACGTAGTAGTTAAGCGAACGAGTAGTTGAGCAGCTCCGGACCGGTGCTCTCGCGAGAACAGAGGCAGAACAAACCAACAGCGCCGCGCACGTTGCAGATTAGATCTGCGAGTATCGATCATGCATCGAGCGCGGCTTTCCCATCGGTTTGCTAATGGAAAGACTGGTATTTATGTGAACGGCCTTCGTTGGTCGTTGCCTGCTTGGCCTGGCCTCTCTCTCTCTCCCTTTCGCTCTTTCTCTCTTCTTCCACTATAATGTATATCGTCTCTCTCGGATTTCATCTCCTCTCCGCCTCTCTCTTCTTCCCTTTCTCTTCGATTCTCTCTTCCCCTCTTTCTCTTTAAATATATATATATATATGTATATTTCGATAATATTGGACTGATTGAAAAGTACTTAGCCTGAAAATAAAAACGCAACGTTTAGCCAAAACTTTCGATTTACTCTTCTCACGATAAATGACCTTTAAGATGACACTGAAGTTTGCATCGTTGAAACGCAAACGTCCTTTTTTTGTTCTTTCCGTTTCGTAGCTTCGTCATTGTTGAAAATGACGTATCGCAGGTTTTTTGTAAATGACTAAATAAGAGTTCGAAAATGAGTGAAAGTAGCTTAAATTTGAAAAACGAAATTCGGACAAATACGTGAATTGTTATTTTTACTGCGTCTTAAAAATTTGTTAAGACATCCGAACGATACGATTTTTTCGAACTCGGCAAAGTAAGCCTAATTAATGATTAATAATTAAGTGGTTACAAAAGGAATTCTTCAAATATGGTAAAAAAAGAACTGGTATCTGAGAATATTGGATTTATATCGAAAACAATGAACGACTTTACCAATTTTAGGGTACGATAATTTCAATGAACGAAAAATGAACAATTTAATATATGTCCAACGAAGAACAACATTTTAATTAGCTTAATTATCGTTCCATGCTCCGTGGCGCCGAGTACGATCAAAATCTCGTTCCGCCGAGTCAAACGAACCAAAACAAACTCCAGGAAGAATCGAAACGCCGAATATTTGTTTTCTTTTTTCATATTTCAAAAAATCATCGCCACCCTCGCCTCGGAAGTTTGTCAAAACAAAACTGATTGATGGATACTGTTGAAATTTTGACAGTAGTCGTCTGAAAGATATTGCTAAACGAAGATTCGTCGATTCTCACGAAATCGATGGCATCGGGTGTCGAGGCTAAGTACTTTTCAATCGACCCTCCCTTGTACATATATACGGGTTTCCCATTTTTCTTCTTTCTCTTTTCGCCTTTCGTATACCCATTTTATTTGGCTCCCGTGTTCAGAAACGTTGGGGAAGTATATAGACGTAAATCCGTCATCTGGCCACGCCGATCCGAGATTTTGCTTATTGACACAAGCTTTATACGTTCGCCTGGCGTCCACGGAACGCACCAGCACACCGGGATGTGTTTATTTCAACGGGGTAATGCGTTTTCAACGAGACACGAATGGAAGCTGTACCGAACATCGTGTACTCGCTTTACGCGCCTCAACCAACCCCACGCGTGTCAATTTCCGATAGCCCTCCTCCGGGGTTTTAGCTTTTATTATTAAAGAACCAAAGAAGACCCTGATCTGTATAAACTCGAACGTTCGTCCTTGCGATTCTCCGAAATATTTTCCTAGGGTATAATCAGCTTTAAAATATTTTTATCGACCGGAAGTGTAACCCAAACAAACCCAAACAAACTTAATTATTACCATTTTCACAAAATCAAGATTTCCTTCCAAACTGAGGGCGCCGAACGATTCTTAACGCTAATTTTTAATTAATGAAGCTTTTTATTTAATAAATTTAATTGTATGAAATTTATATACAAATTCTCAAATTTAAATTTTAAATTTCTGAAAAAAAAAACTATAAAAAATAAAAATAATAAAAATACTAAAGAATAATTTTGAGCAACATAACTTTCGTATAAATAAATATTTTATGGATTATAAAATGCCAATTGACAAGGGCCAGAATGACTGATGGGAGATCGTATCTAAAAAGAAACATTGATGAAATTATCGAGAGAAATTTTAAAAAATCGTTCGAGAATCATTTTCGACTAGCGATAAAAAAAAAAAGAAAAGAAGACGATGCGTAACCCGAAACGATTTATTTCAATAAATGAAAGATAAGGATGATCCGGTGCGTCGTTTTGACGCATGGTCGTAGCTTATCGGCAGATGGAAGAGGCAATTAAGGGAGGAGGCCCTTGCCTCCTGACAGCCAGCGCGAGTTTCACGTTTTCATGATTTCCGAGTCAACCCGTCGCGTATATTAATGTTGCTCGTATATTTCGTAGGACCCGAGCCGTCTCGACGCGGACTCGGCAAACATATACAACGGATAAAAATACACCAGCTGCGCGAGGTCTCCTTACGGAGTTTCTTGGCCCTGATGAGTGCTGGACTATGCTCGTCGTCGGATTAAAAAAAAGAAAAAGATGAATCGTTGCTAGATGATAATTAAGTGCATTGTCACCTCTAATCCATTTTACTTTGGTACATTTGTACGTGAAATTGAGGGGGTTGGACTGCAGGAATTTCAAAAAAATCCTTCGTCTCTTGAAGTTACGAAAATTGAAGTAGAAGCTTCGAATACAGGTGCAAGGAATTGCAAATTGAAAATCTTATTATTTCATAAATATATCGTTACGCTTTGAATAATTATTTGGGTTGGATAAGTTTGGAATAATAATGGATAATTTTTTTCGAACATATGTTTATGAAAACGTTGCACTTGATTTTTTTTACTTTTGGTTAATGAACTTGTAGAAATTGGTTCTGAAATATCGTAATAGTTGTTTTGTTTTTTTATTTACATTGCTTTTTGTCAACTTTTAATTAGTTTTACATTTTTTATTAGCAATTTTGTCGGATAATCGAGCAAATGCGAAAATTATTTTACTTATTTGAACAGAGGTTTTTACCTATTATTTAAACTTAGCCAACATTATTTATTTTTCATTTCCTGTACCTAGATTACCAAATTAAATAATTTTAGGCTTATTTTAAATAAAATCATTTTTATCGAAGCCTCAAAAATAATGATATTTTGTCAACTAATGATTTGATGTCATCAAATAAACCGAATTATTTTTGTTGTGGATTCTTTTTTTAGTGACGGTATATGTTTCATGATAAATAAAAAAATGTTTAAAACGGCTCAGCAATTAGGGTCATACAAATTGATACTAGGAAGAATGATAACAAAAAAATACTTTTATTTTTGAAATTGTTGAATAAACCGACGCTCGTAGCTTCACGTTAAATTTCACGAAATTATTTATAACATCGTTAAACATAAATATTTAAAAATCAAACTTGGTAAAGGGCGAGTTATAACCTAAACGCGTAATAAACGTCGAAACATTGATTTATCGATCATTTAACTCGTTTGTTTGAGAACGGATGTTTTTCGATAACTCTGATTTTCGGGTCGTGACGGTAGCCCAATCCCTTAAGGGTTGTCCGAAAAGCAACCAGATGTGCCGATAACCAACGTTACACGGGAATACCGCGTTTAAAATATCCTTTTCCCTATATAGGTATACAAGGAAACGTAGATTCTTATCACGCTTATGGGTCGACAGGAAAGCTCGAGCAAGGCCGAAAATAGTGGAGCAGCGTTAATTTAGTTGTCGGATGTCCTCGCCGCTTCTCCCTTCGTCCTCTCGCGTACCCTTCGTCCGCCCTCTTTCGCCGTATCCCATCTCTTTTCGACGCTATCGCTTTCGAGTGTCTTATCTTCTCTTCGAACCCCCCCCCCTTTCGAGTGCGAAGGGAGCACGAAGAAGCTCGCTCTCCTCTTCAGACGAAAAGATAATTTTAACGACCCACATTTCTCGTCCCTTTATCTTTCGCCCTTCCTTCCTTTTTTTCCAACTCGCATTGTTCGCGTTTCGCTACCGATTGACCTCCTCGCTAGACGTATCCGAGTCCGCCCTTGAAAACACACATTTTTGAAATACGGTTTCTAGACGGCCCTTAAGATTTCAATGAAATTGTCGAACATCGGTACCTGCGGAATTCATTGACGGCTTGATCCTTTTTGTTTCGAACGGTCAATATTTTTTATTATACAATTATAATATTATAAATTGTAAATAATATAATTATATATTATAAATTATAACATTTTATTATATAATTTAGTACGATAATGAAAAAAAAAAAGTTTTTTTTTCAATCGTTGCGTTCCGAGGGTGCAAATTTCAACCCTAGAAATTCCGACCACATTTTCGACATGTTTTATCAGACATTTCTCATCAACGAATTCCAAAAAAAATCCTACGACAAGTTATAAAAATAAATAAACGAGAAAAATAATATTGCAGTATATAAATGCGAGACCAACAGCTGCAAAACCATCACTATTTTCGATTTTTAACTCATCCATAATCGTGTCAAATTTCACGGCTAATATGTTTTTCTTCCGGGACGAAAATCGATAAAAAAAAATCGAACAATTCGCGTAGAAATAGATGGTATTTCGTCCGTGCGGTTCTTTTTGGGCCCGGAGACCACCAGGGTCTTCATTAGTCGCGGGAAGCGTGAAAATTAGGGTGGAAATGTGAGATTGGTATTCGCGACACGACGCGGTACGGGGAAGGAAAAAAAAAAGCGGGAGATGGGTATACGCGTATATTCGTGGTGACACTCGTCGGGGTGTGCGACGCTGTTGGAGGCGCGCGTGTCACTTTGGACAACGAAGGGACATAAGGGCAAGCAGAGACGCAGTCGTGGACGCGAAATTATAGAAGCGAATAACACCATGAAGCTTATCGAACGTTTTAACGGGGACAATGGAGAATGGCGAGTGCCGATGCTCCGAAGTTATACACAGGGGTGAATCATCATCGCTCTTCGTCGTTCACGCGAGCCCGATTTTCATTCCCGTCACGATATTGTCTCGGGTGCAATTTACGCATCATCTCTACGTCTGTCTAGCGCTGGAATCCAATAAATTTCTCTCTTCCAATCCCACAAGTCGTTCGGGATTGGGAGAGAGTGTACTGGCCCATTCTTATTATTATTTTTTTTTAATAGCTGCTGAATTTTTTCTATACAAATTCTACATGAAATAAAATGTATGACATTGTAACGGAATTGTTCGAAAACATTTTGTAGAGAGAGAAGGAAGGGAACGAGTAAAAACGCGTACCATCGAGGCAGCAATCTCAATCTAAAAATAAATGTTTGAAAAGAAGGACAATACACAACGGCCCTTATCAGGGCTATTTATTTTAACAATAATAAAAATAGATCGCCAAATGTGTTGGTAAGGGCAGAAGACGAAATAATATATTTACACGTTTGGTGTCATATCGCAGGTCCGTGTCAATATAGTTTTATACATTGAAGACAAATCCACCATTTAGTTCGCCTTGAACTCTCCATTTGTAGGGAAAAATGTCAAAAAAATAGTCTAGAAAGGTTTTTTTGCTTTTTCCCAGTATAATTTTGTACTTTCAGCAAAAACTCGGGCATATTTGTAAACAGCGAAAAATTTCCCATCAAATAGACCCTTTTGAGAGTTTAAAAACGGAACCAAAGAATTTCCGACTTCCCCCGGCCACTTTTCCAGAATCTTGAAAATCACGAAATTTCAAAAGCGCGTAGGGTCAGCTTCTCGCATGCTTGGGGATTCCTTGGGAGGGTTTCGAAAAGGTTTTTGCCTAACTTAAACAATGGCGTTGGATTCGTATCGATACCTCGTACAGTTTCCCCGCAAAGTCCACTTGAAAAATCGCAAAAAAAGAGGCAAAGGGGTATGTATGGAAAAATTTGCAAAAATCGATGGTCCGACTTTAAAATTCTGCCAAAAATCGCGGATTTTAATAATTAAAAAACCATTTTGTAGAGAAAATCATAACGAAGAGATCGAGCACAAAGTCGGGTGCCCAACCCCAAAGGAAAAAAAGTTATAGACGTTTTAGTGAAAAAATGTATTATTTCAAAGAATCGAAAAACATTTTGGATTTTTAATATTTTTTTTATAAGTCCATTTTGATGTAATTTGATCCCCTGAACACGAATCAACCATTAATTTCCCCGGGAACGAAAAATTTCGGGGAAAAACACCAAAAAAATATTTTAGACAGGTTTTTTTGCAATTTCTCAGTCTAATTTTGTACTTTCGGCAAAAACTCGGGCATATTCGTAATCAGCGGAAAATTTCCGATCAAATACAGCCTTTTAAAACTTAAAAAACG